>JBBMKD010000001.1:109834891-109866496 GCA_037834095.1 Argya squamiceps
CCCTTCCCTTCCCTTCCCTTCCCTTCCCTTCCCTTCCCTTCCCTTCCCTTCCCTTCCCTTCCCTTCCCTTCCCTGATCCATTTTGCAAGATCACAAATGGTGGCTGTGGAAAAGGACTCCAAGGTCATTAGCAAATTATTAGGACATTCTAAATTGGAAACTCTAAGTAACCAACTCCTCCCCTTCCCTTCTTCATGAGGAATTTGTGTACACGTAATATCAGAAGAACATTCAAAGCACATTAACCTGAACTATCTCCAACCACTACAACAGATGTATTTTCCTATTTAAAAAAATCAAAATAGAACCTTTCATAGTTATTTCCACTTGAGAAAATAACAAAAATGACACATTATTATAGGATATATCCTTTCTTGATTGTAACTATCAAATATATTTTCAGAATTCATTCTTTTAAAAAAAGAAAGTTATGTATTATATTTTATTGTTACATCATTCTACTTTTTGGCATATTTTTAATCTTGGCTGGTTTTGAGTGTTTTGCAGGCCAAATGAAATTTTAAAATGAGCATTGAAATTTTTAGAAATACCATTTTTCAGAATGTTGTTTTGTAGGAAATTGTGGAATGAAAAGCTTGCAATTCCTGATTTTTCTGTGGAATTGCACTGCAATTCCAAGTTTGGACAAGCATACCTGCTTCATCTGGGTAGGAGAGACTGATGCTATCAGGGATCCCTGGTAAACTGAGTTGGCTTTGAACTGATGACATAGTAATGAAGGTTTTAAATTCCTAACCCATCCAACTGTCTATTAACAGCTCTTTAAACTTACTGCATACACACTGATACCGATCTGCTTATTACTGCAGAAATTCTAAACATAAACATTATTATGAAATCGTGTTTTAGCCACCAAGAATGGAGAGAGGTGAAACACTAGACAGCTTTTGTTTGTCTTTTATTCCACATGTGAGATTGGAGTTAGACATAACAGCCCTGTAACCTGCTCTGGGATAAAAATAAGCCCTTATAGGACAAAATTACCAGCATTATTCAAACAATTTGGCCTCAAAGGCTTAGAAAAAGGTAGGTGCAACATAGGGAGGGAGAGATATCACAGCTGAGGAGTATAAAGTACAGAAAACTGTGGCAAGGACACAGGTGTGTGCTTTTGTCAAGAAACAGGGTTTTTTTACAGGTTAATTAATAGGATAATGCTTTTGTAATGCATGTTGGCTCTAGAATGGGTGCCATTCTGAAAAGGGTTGCCCAAATGGACAACCCCTTCTTAGTGTGGGAAAGAAGGCAAACCCCTCTGAGTATAAGCAATTTTGCACCATGTTCCTTTTGGGCTCTTCTTCCTATGTTGTCTGACGCAAAGGACAATTGCACCGTCTGTGTGGAACACATGCCCTCTTCCCCTGGTTTGTTCAGACTGCTAAATGTGCCTGCTTTCCCTCTTTCAGGTTTTGTCTCTGGACTGATTGTGCTCTGCAGCCAATTTCCACTTGAGTCCACTCAGGACTAGGATGCAGAAACATGATTGTTTCCACTCCTGGAGGCTGCAGGGTTTAGTGCCACACACTGCCTTAATGAGCTTCACCCCGAGCACGCGACCCAGCTGGCAGTGAAAAACAGGAAGCATTTTGGCACACATTTTCCCTTTGTGGGGTGAGAGAGGAAGCAGACGTGAGCCCTGGCTAACACTGACACAATTAAAATGGAAACAGAGAGCTGCCTTGCCCTTGGTGCAGTGTGAGATGAACCCTGGGTCACCCCTTTGGGCTCTGTCCCTGCCAAGACGCCTGGGTTGGATTGGAGACGTGCGAGGAACATCCACGTTAAAATTCACATACAAGTGGTCCCCAGGGGTCTGAGGCAGCAAAGTCAAAGGGAAGTCTGTCTCCCCATCCCCACAAAATCTGGATAAAGCCCTATCTCTTCCCTTCTAGTGGGCAAGGAACCTTTGAATTAATTGGTTGGGAAAGTTTCTTAGGTGAAGGTCGCTGCTGTATTTGGGGCACCAAGAGTCTTCTAACACTTCAGCATTAAAGAAATAATGACATCTGTATTTAGCCTGGGGCAACTTTATTGTGTAATTTACAAGTGCAGATATTCTGGGCTTGACAAAACGTGGTGACTTTTGGTGGTAATTCCTCCAAGTGGTCCCATTTCAGCTGTTGGCAAACAGAGGATTTCATTCTCCCAGTTGTCTTGGAACCTCCCAAGTCCTTCTCATGGGTGTGTCCAAGAACTCTTTGTATTAATTCATCTTCATCTCAGCTTCATTTCTTCATTTGGGTATTTTGTAATAGCAGCAAGCATAGAGGAGGGGGTGAAGGAGTGGGGAAAACCTTCTCATCTTCTTTCATTGGTAAATAACATTCAAAGCAATTTGGAAGCTATGTAGTCATAAGAAAAAAATATGACTCCATTCCACACCTTGGGACAAGTTTTCTTGATGTAAACTTAGCAAAGGTACATGAGAGAACATTTTAGCATGAAAGCATTAATCTGTGTTTCATTCTGTCTGTCAGAACAGGATTCTGTGCTGAGCAGGAGCATTTTCCTGTAACTCAAGTATGACATTTCTAAAAGATGGCAAGGTGAAATTTGTATCATCTTCATTAAAAGCCAAATCCTAAAGTCCTAATCAATGGCCAAACAAAATTTCTGAGCAAGGGCTACAGGAACCCTTAGAAAAGATGGCAAATTCAAACTGGTATTGGTGTTCAGCACAGTCAGGGTGGCATCTCTTTCAAAAGGGATACATTTTTTGTAATAATGTCATGGACAGCGCCTACCTAAAGCAGTGTCATTCCAGTAGCCAATTATTCCCACTTAGTGAGCAGAATTTGAATAATGAGATGTGATGGCTTTTCCTGAGATTCAGAGGAAGAAGTAATTAAAAAAATCCCACTGGGTAATGCTCATCAGCTTCTACACATTTTTTGGATGAACTGCTAAGTTTTGTGGAAAACTTCACCCCCCTCATCCCAGTGGTCAGCGTTCATCTGCCCTACATGCAAGGGCTGAACACTGACCAAGAACTTTTTAGTGTTTTCTTTGTGTAAATAAAAGAAAAAAGCATTTTTTTACAGTAAAGACCTTTGTCATCTGTAGAACTCCAAGTAATTTACAAAGAAGTCAATATCTCCATCTTGCAGATGGAAAGCAGATCAAGGATGAGCTGGTCAACCCATGGTCATGCAGAAACAAAGCCTGGAGAGCCCTAAAATCTTGACCCCTAAAATAAGGTCTGCATTCACAACCTTAGATGCAGAAGGGACATCTAGAGAATAACATCCAGCTGTGCTTTCAATATCGTAGCAGCTATCTCCTTAAAAAGAAAATTATTGATAGATACAAAATCAGGCAGCTGGATGAATGGTGGAAAGATGACATTTGATCACCTTAAATGGAAAACACAAGCTATGTAGACAGTCTGTTCATAAGTCATTCACAGGTATGAGTCTATACAAGCCAGTTTTGCAAGAGTTTGTAGATCTTTTTTTATGATTGTGTTTCAGATTCAAATCTTATTGGCATCTACCCACAAACTTGTCATCTCTGGAAACCCCAGCTTATGCTAAGCGTAGGCCCTTTGAGGGCTCTGAAAACACATGGAATAGAAAAAACGGGCAGAAAAGAACTGGGAATGGAAAGGAAGCAGAAAGAGTAAAGAAAGAAGAATAAATTTGAGAGGAAGGAAGCAGGAGAATGAAGCAGATTAAGAGAAGGGAAGAGTCACGAGGAGAAATATAGGAGGAGAGATAGAGAAATTTGGTTTTAAGTATGTTTATTGTAGCTCTTCATGCACAAAATTACAAAGTGAAAACAACATAAACAGCTCTGCTGCAGGCATGCTAGGAAACAATCCATAAAGCAAGGAAACGTTACACAGGAGCTTGGAGTGACTTACTGCATTATTCACTATGTAGTAATTGCCCAAAAGAAATTAATGGGACTTTTTTCAATTAGTTTGGCAGATAGCTGGAAAGACTTATAGGATTCTTTGCTGTAGATTCTCTGCCTAAATAGCAGATAAAAGATAACCAAGACCTTTAGAAGCTAGTTGTATAATAAAAAGTTAGATATGCTTTGCAGGAGAGACACCCCTGCCCCAGAGCAGGACCCTCATACCAGAAGGAGGATATGTTAATATGGCAAAAGAAAAACCCTGCTCAAAGAACTTGAAGGAAACATCAGAATGAAGAGACAAGCTGTAGTGAACAACAGAAAAATAAACAATTTTGCAAATCTAAACCTTGAACCCAACAAATTCCCAAATCCATCAATAAATCTGGGCCAGCTTTCAGCTACTCAAATATTGCAAGGGACAAGCATAACAGGAATAGTTAAATAATTCACATGTGATGAGTTTTGGCAGGGTAAAGTCATTCTCCCCAAAGAACTGCATTCTCTTCCCCACTGATCAAGGCCAGCAGGGACCCAAATACCACAACATTTCCAAGGCTTCCCATTTGTATTCCACATTCCCCTGTATTCCTAAATCCATGCTCATTTTACCTTCTCTCTTCAAAGAAAGAAACTTCAGAAAACCCCTTGACCTGAAGGGCTGAATGGAGAGTACCTCCTATCCATAGGAAACTTCTTTATTTCCCCCTAGAGTTTGGATGATGATCACAAAGATTTTTCTTTTCATTTCCTTATTACCCATTTCTACCTTTGATATGATACCCATTTCTACCTTTAGAAATCCATGATTCCTCATCTCAGACCTCTAGCTGCTGGATCTTCCCTGGTAGCAGCTAATAAGGCTGGGATCATTAACCAAATAATCAAGGAGAAAATCTAGATACATGTTAATAGGAGGATATTCTTTCTCGTTATAGCACTGACAATGTATCTTAAAGTTTCCTGTCAAAATGTCCTTGAAATCTGCTGAGTGTTATCCTTGCCAAACACATTGTCACAAGAATTCTGCCTGTTTCTAACATAAGCCTCTGAGCTGGTTGGTACAATTTCTGGCTAAAAAAGTTAAAACCAGGAAGCCATGTACCCAAAAACAATGCAATACTATAACAAAGTGTCTACACTCCCAAAGGATTCATGTGCACAGGTCAATCTGCGTGTGACCATGTCCTGCACGGTGTGACTTGGCACCTGAGCTCTGAGCATCTGGCACAGCTGCAGGGCCAGGAGTGCAGCCCATTGTCACACCAGCAGTGATTAATAAGCACAGCACGCTGGCAAAACTCAGAGCAGCCCCAGACTGCAGGGATGGGCACATTGCACAGCCTTCACCCTGCCAGCTGCCTCCAACCCTCATCACACATTCCTGCCCCACTGGCCAGGCCAACATAACTAGTGCTGCTCTCTGGAACAGTCCATCTCCTCTTATGTCCTTAACCTGCTCCACTCGTGCTGCATTTCTCTCTCAAAGCCTCCTAACAGAGCAGAAGTGTGTCCATGGAAACCTTCCTCGCTTTGCACTAGCTACACAGTCTGTTGCTACACTTTTGCATGGAATCTGTTACTGCTGCTTATTCACTTGGACTGAAACAGTAAACTTGTCTGGAGACGTCCTGAATTATTCATAGGCAGCACGTACCAAGATAAGTCGGGGCATGAGATGCACCTCGGTGCTGAAGTCAAGGTGGTGTGTGAGAGAGAGTGAATGATGCTTGTGTGGCTTTGTGGGGGAGCTGCTCTCAGCCACTGGCAATGATGGGGCATTGGGTAGTGACCATTACTAGCCGATTACAAAGCCAATTTGCCTCTGACAATGTAAGTTGGGGGGAGTGTTTTGATACAGCAGCTGCCTTTGCCTCACTTTGATTGTGAACACAACATTAAGGCCTGGAGGCCCTCCGAAATCTGTGTTTCAACTTTCACAGGAGTAGTTTTGTGGGCACACAGGGGCAAGTATATCTGATAGAGCTTAGGCAGCTAATTACTTTGTTATGCCTCTCCAGGAAGTAGTTAGATGACTACATATTGACTATGGCTCTGGAGCTACAGCTGGAAAACTGTCCATGGAAGTTGGGTAAATCAGCCAATCTGTCATTCACCATCAGCTTTGAGCTCATTTTTCACACAGTGAAAGTGTATTCACTACTAAGTATTTGTGCTTTACGAACAATTTCTACCTTCCTCTGAAGTCTGATACTGAAAGAGACAGAAGCCAGTGTTTGTGAACTATGAGTGGACCTGGTTTGAAAACTCTGGGTCCAGTTCTTCTTGCACATCACTCCATTATGCATTGTGTGACTTCCATCTCCAGTCCAAGTCCGCAGGATCAGAAATGGGCCTGTTTATAAAGCCATTTTTCTAAAAAGAAGGTGTACTTCAATTCTCCGAGAAAATGGGAGACCAAGTCATTCCATACTGAAAACACTTCTGTAAGCCCTGGATTAAATACTCACTTAAGCGCTCATGTTCATCCTTGTGCAAAATGGGAAATTTTTTTTGAAAACACAAAATCTTTTAGAGAAGAGAAACTTGGTTCTGACCCAGCTATAGCCCTTAGCACACCTGGGAAGTGTCCTGATTTGAAGATGTAAGTCACAAAAGCAAGCTAATGCCACAGCATAAGCTAATGGATTTAAAAATAAGAGAGCTACCTTCATAAATCACTGTTGGTTGAGCAGTTTGACCATTGGAAAGAGATTTCTGTGTGTAAATGGCATGTTCCTATTTAAATTAGCTCAAACTTTTCTTTGTGCTATCTTTATTTTAAAATCAGATTTATACCAGTTAGTAATTTTTCCCTAAAGCACTTTACAGATCTATGCCATCACAGTTGGTGTCTGACTTTCAGCTGTCAGTAATGTAGTACTGCAAGATGTTTTTAACTTAAATTATATAGATATATATATATCTTATATTTAAATTACTTCAGAATTGTGTACAGAGCCTTGTTTTTAAACACTTGTTCTCTTTCTGGAGATCGTGCACACGTGCAGAGTTTGTTAGGAATCCAAGAATTTTCTGATTCTACTACTCCTACAGAACATGACTAAATATTCAGCAATGCTTCAAATTAAGTTAATGCCCCACCCGAGCAGATCAGCTCTTCAAACAGCCTACATTCCTTCACCTGGGAGTGGAAGGAAATAATGAAAAAAAAGTAAATAAAGGAGTGAGATGGAAAGCATTTTTGCTGTGCAATTATCCTGATTTTCAACTTGCACTCCCTGAGAAAAAAGAGGGAAGGGCAACCCTTGAAATGTCCCTTGGTCATGGCAGGGGAAAATTGCTTGTGGATCAATTGTACCATCTGTACTCACCTTAACCATATCTTACTCTGACAGGCCACTGAATTTAGAGAGAGATCTCAATGCCTTATGATTTAAAAGCAGAGCAGATACGAGTGAGACTCCCCTCAAAGCAGGACTTGTGCTCAGCTCTCACTGTGGGCTGGAGCAGAGAGGAGGAAGAGTATTCAGAACACCTTCCCTTCCATTTTGCAGTATAACATTCTTCTTACTCAGCCAGTTTTCCCCCAGTCTATTCCATAAGGCAGCACTGAGCTCGAGTTCCTGGCTCTCAACGTAATTTTCACACTTAACCAACCTGTCTGGGTGGAAGGGTTGGGGAGGAGCATATTTCCACACATATACTTATTTGAGAGTACACTCATCCACCTCAACTGATCATTTCAGAGTTATTAGGCAAATATCACGATGACACCAGACCTTCCTTCCAAACCATCTGGAAGGAGTAACTCAGAAATTTTGCAAGACTTTTCCTTTCTTCCCACTGCCATGATTTCATTACCATAAACCAGCCTACTAGCAGACAAACCAGAGAATTATGCACCGTGCTGAGCAAAGCCTTGGTGCAGGGTCCATATTTTGCCATTTAGCTCATAACAAGACTCACATGTTTATCAGTCATACTTGGGAGCATTGCTGCTCTTCAGCAGGGATTTTTGCCTTCTGAGGAGGTGGTTTGTGTTCCATGCACCCTCTGAATCACATTCTGCCTTTTAGATTTTAGTACGCAATGATGACACAGCAAATTACACCCTTGGAATATGAAAACATAATATTTTTCTAGCAACAGTTCATAATGCTGTGACCAGCTGGTCCAAAATGGTTAGCAATGACACATTCTCAAATTCTCAAAGGCATGCTGGTAATGCAGCTCCTCAAATTTCTTAGGTTTAGGATTAAATGAATGGAGCATCTTACATGAAGGCATTCCACTCTGGATCATACAGTAGTGAGAGTTTCAGAGGAGTTGAAACCTTCTTGAATTTAAGCAGCTCACCTTATTTCTGGTGTCTTGTTCTCATGATGAGTCAACCTCTTTGATGACATCTCTATATGTATGCTGATGGTACAGGGAGATAGGGTCACCCCTAAATTCTCTGCATCCCTGAAAATGAGAGAAATGTGAGCAAGGAAAAGTCCATTGCACAGCATGTGCTGCTACTTACTTACTTTGACTTGACATTGATGGATGCATTCAAGTATTTACAAGCTGCCTGATGAGATGACTCAGAGAAAGTTTGAAAGAAACAGCACGGCTGACACCCCTGCTTGAAGGGGGAGGAAGTGGGAGGGAAAGATTGCCTTGAGATCAGAGTTTGTGGTTTTTAAAAATGCTGCTGCTTCACAAGCCCACTCTTTGTGCTGGAGTAATTATGTGGGTGTACTAGGAAAAAAAAAAGCTAAGCAGCTTGAGAAAGGTCTGGCTGTGGGGAAACCCAAATTAAAAGATCTTGAAGCAGCAGAGCAGCTCAGTAGTCCTGGAGGAGGACATGCAAGCCACGTTTGCAAGAGCCTGGAGCAGTTACTGGGCCAGTCCTGTGAATTTTGGGTTGCAGATCAGCCACCCATGTGCAACAAGCCCACCTTTGCATCACCCTGCTGTAAAACTCCTCCCAGCTGGGGTCGTCCCCAGTCTGTGCCATTGCATGAGACATAGATCAGCACATTTCTCCCAGAATTTGAAGGTTGCTTTAGTCAAAGGTTTCTCTGACTACATGAGGCTGTAAATAGAATTAGGGACTGGAGGGTCAAAAGGCCATTCAGAGCTCTTCCTTCCCTGGAGATGTGTCCTGGTACTCACCAGCACCAAGCCTTCTTGCTTGGGGGAAGGCCAGAGCCATGGCAAGGCATGGGACAGCCATTCTGGAGATCATCTCTGTCATCACTGATATTTTAATGAGAGCAGAGAGCAGAAAGAAATGTGCATCCTATTCCATGAATTACCATTTTTGAGCTGTTGGGCAGGAAATATCTGCAACAAGCTGGGAAGGCATTCCCAAAGGCCACCACATTTAACTCTTTTTATTTTTCCAACAGTGCATGCAGGTCACAAAACAACAGAATCTGGCTTTCTCCACAGTTCTAGATGGGAGTGGTGCACCTCCACCTGTTTTTATAACACCTCCCCATGGCCCAGGGAGGGGAAGTGCTCTTGTGAAGCCAGTATTGTATAGGAAACGTGTGGTTAAATTTTGACTGCATCTCCATCCTCAAGATAGTCTTCATCAAGAAATCCTCATCCTGTAACCAGCATGGTGACAAGGACAAAATTCCCTGAGTAACCAGCTGGCACAATTCCCCAGCATGGAGGAAGAGGAGGAAAAAGGCCACTTCATCTGCAGAGTCCTACCAGGGATTTAATAACTTACCTTTGTACAAAGAAACCAACGATCTCAAGGATGTGAGCTATTTCTTGTATGCATTGCTGCCTTTAACTCATCAGATAAACTCCTTTCAGAGTCCATTTCAGGAAAAAACAGTACAGGGATGTCTTGAGCATCCTTTGTCTGCAGTTCACACCCAGGTGAGCTCCAAGCCACCTGTGGGGGCCTGGCTAGAGGTGCTGCTGTGCAAGTGGAACTTTGGTGTGGATCAGCCACCTCAGGACCCACACAAAGGCATCCCCTAACTTGCAAAAGGAATGTGATATACTAGACTTATTCTCCACCCAAGGAAATATTGCATGCTACTGTTTATAATCTTTTACATCCTCTAGGGGCTTGGGTAATTCTGGATGCTTCCTGTTCCATAAAATAAAATTTTTTAAAAAATTTAAATGGGGGAGAGATTAAGAAACTAATGGAAAATCCTAAAATGGCTGTCTTGTTCTGAAGAAATCAGAGTATTTCCCTCAAAAGTTTTTTATAAGAATCTCTAATTGCATTACAAGGTATTCTATTTCCTTGGAATTTTGTTTTTCTGTCAGACTTTGCTGAAAGGGATATTTTTCTTGTCAAATCTTGTGTAATTACTAAAGTAAAGGCACATTTTCCACTATGGTGGTGAAATTTCATTTGGAATGAAAGACATTAAAGAAATGTAGGTGTATTAATGTTGTTGAAAATAGCATTATGTAACAGACATTTGATGGACTTGCAGGTCTTTACTGGAGGTCAGATGCAGGTATTACTCATTCCCCAGTGCTCACAGAACTTGATGCCCCTTCTAATACCAATGAAAAGACTCTAGTGGACTGCAAAGGGAACTGTTTTGGGACACTGGTACATCAACTTAACTCTTCCTTTCTTTTGGGAGCATAAAGGAGCAACACTCTGACTGGCAGAGTGCAGTGAGGAAATTTGCTTAATTGCTAAAGCAATAATGCTTAATACAAATCATGACACACGAATAAAAGAACGGGAGAAAGGAGCCTCTAGCTGCATAGCAAAAAAGCTCTATGAGATTTTAAAATGTTCCCTTGCATGCATATATGCAGTGTTTTGTACAGTAACCATAAAAATGACATGTTTTATACCTTTCAAGCAGAAGCAACCTGTTTTGACTTTGTAGCACTTGGTGAGTCATTAGAGAAACTGATCTTACTAAAAGCTTTGCTATTTCTCTTGTTCTAACTGATATCCCTAAAAATAAAGGCTTGGGTAAGGTACAAGCTGCAAAAACAAAATAATGTGCATGTTAATTGTCTCCCCATCTTTGCAATGTGCAAGCTTGGGCATCCAGTTTGCCCTCCCTTTGCCATCCAGCACAAGTCCTGGCTCCAGAGTTGCTCAGCTGAGGTGGAGCCCCTCTGGACACAGATTAGGCTTCCTCCTTTGCTGCAAGTCCATGAGGAGGGGAAATGAGGGTATCTTTTTCTCACAGACTCAGGCACTGGCTGATCTGGCATAGCTGGTGTCTGTGATGAAACCTGGCTGAGCTCACTCCACCTGCCCATTCAGTACATCTCAGGCATGACATTCCTGGGAACACTGAGCCTCTGGAGCTGCAGCTGCAGATCCAGGCACAGATCCTGTCACAAGTCTCTTGGCTCATCCCCTGCCTGGGACCTGCCTGCTGGACACTCGTGCCCCACAGAAGCCCTGGTCTGTGCCATCCTGAGCCCTGGACACCACCCCAGCTGCTGCAGAACTTCCCCTTGTAGCTGAGCTTGGCAAGGGGAACAGCAGAAATTAGTGCAAGAAGGCAGAGACACCAGAAAGACTTTGCCTGTGATCACAGCATTGCTCTCCTTAACAACATACCACCAGAAGTGAAAGCACTTTACAGGAGGAAAAGCAACAACTAACCTATAAATAAAGCATTACATTCCTTCTCAGTGTAAAGCATTGCATTCCTTCTCAGCGTATTTTTCCCCCAAGCAATCAATTAATGTTCCTGCAACAAAGAGATTATCAGCTCCTGTGAATGGGAGAGGAGGGGTCTGATGAGAGAGTGAGGGGGCTCTGCTGCACATGACAAACTGCAGAGAGAAGCACCTCTCCTGCAAGATGCAGCACATTGCATCCAACAAATGGAAGACATTCCTGCACTGAGGAATCATCTTATCTCTGAACCCAAACATCTGTGAATTTTATTTACTTTTTTTTTGAAGGCTGAACGAGCAGCTATGTGTGCAGAGAGGCAGCAGGGTATTCATTTGCTTCGTTGTTCATGCCTTCGATCTTCCTCTGGCTGGTTGTGAACAGTACTTTGCTGCTGAGTACCAGTGGATTCTTTCATGGTATCTGAAAGCTTGTCAATAAAAATAACTGTAACAAGAAAAGAACAGCTTTCCTATCGTGCAGCACTTTCAAGTTATCTCCTGATAGCAAGCGGTCAGATGTCACCACTATAAAACCACAGTTTGCTGGGATAATGTATAACCCGAACAATAAATCCAGTATTGTATTCCTAGTCTTTCACATCAGATATGCAGGGTCTAGTGTCACTGCTTTTCCCTTCAGTTTAACCAGGGTTGGTCTGTCTGCTCAAGCTGCATGTTCTTCTGACTCCTACTCCTTTCTAAAACTAACCCACTTCATCTGCTGCCTGAATAAAAAGCTTCACGTTAGTCACGACATCTTCCTGCACTGTTTTATTCACAAAGTTTGACAGAAAAATACATGTTATGAAACCAGCTTTTAATGTTTGATGGAAATAGGTCCAAACCTGCCTGGGCAGCTGTCCTGTGAAGACTGAAGGCAGCATTAAGAGCTTCAGTCCATTTTCACCTGCTTGATCTGCTGCCAGGCTTGGGTCACCCACTGATCACACCAAAGACCATCATGCTGGGGGGACCAGAGGCCGTTCAAAACCAGCTTTTGACAGTGGTCAGTAGTAGGTGTATCAGGGCAGAGGAGGACAAATAAACTGTGGAGGGAATCATGTTGATTCCTCAACCTGCTGCCTCAAGCCAGATGTTGTGCTCACAGTTTTGGTAGCGCAGGAAGCATTTTTCTTTTTGTGTTTTGGTCATCTTATGAAGCAATTCAGATTTTCCACTCCATAGTGACCTATGAGTAAAGCATATCCAGTGATCTATCAATGCATAAATCACTTTCTTAGTTTGCTTCAGATCTTCAGTCTGATAACACTAGAAGAGGTTGCCCAGAGAGGCTGTAGGATCTGCATCCTACATTCAAAACCAAGGAAGACAAATCCCAGGCTAAGCTGGCCATGCTCAGAGAGAGGTTTGGACCAGATTATGTCCAGGGATTACTTTCAACCTAAATCATCCTGTTTTAGTAACTTGTCAGGGTGTTCCCTCCCCACTTTTTAGCAAGCAATAGTGAAACACTTCTTTCTTCACTTTCTTCTTACCCATCAACCATATCATTGATGATCCCATGAAGGACCACAAACCAACACCCCCTCTCTGCCCTTGCCAGGTCTCTTTCCCAGAGTCCAGGATGGTTATTCTGTTTTGCCTCTCCCCTTATAAAAGGGTGAGGTGCACTGTACCTTCATTCATCCTTGCTGCCCCTTCTCTCAACCTTTATTAATTCAACTTCATCCGTTCTGAGGGAGGGAGAAAGGACCAGAACTCCTTGCAGAGTTTATGAGGTGAGCAAATCTGGCACTTTCTACTGTGGGAAAATGGTATATTCAGAGTATTAGATAAACTTCTCCTAATAACCCCAGTCTGGTCAACTTTGCAGAGCCACAAAACAGCATTTTCTCCATGGTACTCTCAGACTTCTGTTTCTCTCTCTTAAAGTAATTCTTGATTGTAGTCCCATCTTACAGCATCCTCACTCCTCTCCTTTCTGCTCTTCATTCCTGCACTTCCCCATCAGTCAGGGTAACACTGGTGTTTGCGGGTCTCTAGGGAAGCCAGGCACTCTCAGCAGGAGCTTCCATCACATGAGGAAGGGACAGGCTTGAAGAGAAAGGCTGTGGCTCCTTGGCAGCCTCAGTCACTGTGTCTTCTGGCCACCACAGCCACTTCTGCTGTCCTGTCCCATCACCCTGACCCTCTCCTGTAGGACATTGGGGCACCTTGAGTGTCCTGCCACACTTCAGAGCCTTCCTTATCTCCACAAACAAAAGGGCACAAGTAGCTTTCCTCCACATTAACACCTTAAAATGGCTCTGCAAAGGAGCAGAGAACATCCAGGCCAGTGCAGGGGATGGAGGGAATAGATTGAGGCTGAGGGAGAGGGGCAGATGATGGCACTGCACCACAGAGGCAGCTGTTCCATCAGCTGAGGCTGCTGTGGGACTGCAGCTGTGCTCACACTTCTCAGAGAGGAGCCCCTGGAAGCTCAGAGCCTGAGGAAGGAAGCTGCTAATGAGCATCTTTCCTTCTTGCCTTTCTCACATGCAAAAGTACAATTCTTTTAATGGCAAAAGATAATAACTCTAAGATGTTGTGATTACACCACACTTTTTTTTTTTCCCCAGCAAATCTTTGCTGGCTTTATATAAAGTCTTTCCTCACACACAAGGCTGTGTGAGATATCTAACATTGAAAGCAGAAGGCTGTCTTACAGAGAAATAAGGTGAAGTTCAGGGATGTAAAACTGTGTGATTGAGTTCATGCAGTCTATTAGGAGCAGTCAAGCAACAGGATTTAAAGGGCTGTCTCAGACTTCATTAATATCTTTAACCAGTAGAAAAGTGTTTGTACAGAAGGAAGCATTTCTCCATGTAATGCTGCTGGGGAAGAGATTGAGGAAAAGCCTGATTTATGTCTGAGGGAAACACCTAATTTCTTTTTATGCTTTTCAGGTATCTTATCAATAGCCTTATCTTGTAGTATCCAGAGCCTTACTTTAAATTTCCCATTCCTAAGTAGAATGACTCAAGTTAGATCCCCTTACACAGGGCACAAAACCAATTTTCTGTGTGGGTCAGACTATTCCTCTTTTACACATTTTTCTTCTGAAATCCCTCCAGACTTCTCTTCAGATTTCTCTTCAGAAATCTGAAAAAGATAAGCCCTGCTCTTCTAATAGTGATGGGACATCCTCCTCCCAGCCAAGGGCCTCTGCTCTCCAGTTAAGGCCTCTGCTATCAATCTTTATGGACTCGAGTGAGGAAAGCCTTTCAAAATTTTAATACATCTATCCCTGTTCAGGAAAACACTGGAGTCAGGAACATTTGAATTCACTTGCAAACCCCCTGTACTGCCAGTGAAGTTCTGCAGAAAATGAGTGTCACACCCACAAGGACAACAAAGCAGAGTAAGTGCAACATAACTGGTGGGACTTCCATGTTTGCCTAAAGTTTGAAATAGTCCATATTTTTATATCATATTACTTCAAAAATTATATTTGTTCATGTAATTAGAGACTGTACTGTCCCAAAGCAGCCAAATTGAAACTCTGTGTGCAACACGAATGTTGTTGTTTCCTGGTATCTGCTTAAAATATATTCCTAATGCATTCTTTTGCAAGTTTATTTCTCCCATCTTGTTCAATATTCCAACATATTTTAAAAGTAAAAAAAAAAAGAAAGGGTGAAGAGAGAAAAAGATAAAGCTAAATTCCTAACAACTATGGCAATGGCAATCCTACATATCTCTAATGAGAAGGTTTTTTTCTTTGTACTCTAGGAGTTACAACTACAAGACAACATCAGTAACAACCATTTCTAGCTTTGCAGAACCTGATCACAGTCTGAACTGCCATCAGGAACTTAGACTGTCCCACCAAATGCTTTCCACCAGTCAATCTCCAAGTGAATCAAGAAGGAAGGCAAGTATTCCTGAGCCATTTCACAGTCACACAAAGGTACAGGTTTCCAAAAAGTGAAGGGAGATACCTTGAGGAGAGAGGTCAGGAGCAGTAAAGTCATGGAACAGCACAAGGCTCACTTAAATCCCAACCAATGGTGATGGCTCCCATTACTCCTCCAAAATGACCAGGCAATGACAAATCAGATTTTAGTTTTGTTTTGATTTCAGGCTGTCCTCATGTGACTGCATATTGTACCTCCTGTAAGAAAAAGCAAGACATTCCCTTGCCTGTTCCAGGAAGGCCTTGTCCTGAAGCTGTTGCAGGGAAGAGAGCTGTAGAAACTGTTTTTCCATGACAAGCACACGATGTGCAGAGCAGCATGTTTGACTCCAGAACCCAGTGAAAAGGCAGGATGTGGGAATTGCCTCCCACTCTGGCCATGAACCCAGAACCACATCCCCTCTCTCAGGAATGACCCACTGTTTTTTCCTCTGCTGCCTACTACAGACCATGAGGATGGTGCACATTCCACTTGAGCCTGAAGGGGATTGTTTGCCCTGTCATGAATGCCATGCCTGGGTGAAATGGACTTTATAGCAGCCCACAAGTAGTCAAACCCCAGCTTCTGTAACCAGAGTGCAGAGATGCACTCCTGCTCTTCGCATCCTGCTGCTTCTGGTAGCTCAACCATGTGCTCTCCAAAACAAAAAAAAACACTACTGCAACCACTTCCCTGACACTTTTGTTCTTATCAATGGTCTTCTCATACCCCCCATATTAAATCTGATGAGATGGCTTTGCTTAAACCTGTACACTCACACACATATTTTCATGCTGAGACAACATTTAATAACTTCAGTTCTGCCCAGCTGAACAATTTCTAACCAGCAGGCATTGCCCAAAACCTTGAAAGGAGTTACCTGGATACCTTTCATTCTTATGGCAGCATCCCTAGTACATAGGGAATCACCACTGGAGTTCTAACAGCAGTGTGATCATTCCCATCTTCCCATATCAGCAATCCCACTAAAGCCCAGGGTAAATCTGCCCTAAGGGGAGGAATTGGTGGGCATTCAATACCACCAGCATTCAGTGAACAGCTTGTGCAAGCTCTTGGGGGACTCAATTTCTACAGTGAGAACTGCTCCCCCTAAAACAGGACAAAATTCTGTGAAGAACAAGTCTTTTTACAGCTGTGATGGAGTCGTGCCCTTATCTATTCCAGCAAAAGGATGAAGCCCAGAACAGTCATAGTTGACAGTATAAATTAATCCCTCTTAATATTTGCCTTGCAGTTTAATCTCAAATGCTACTAACCTACATTTGTTTGGAAACAATCAACTGGTGTCTCTTTCAATAGAGGTTGTGTATGCTCTAGAATCAATTTTCCCTGTTTGTACTCTCTTCTGTGCCTTTATGACTTTAATCACCTTATTAAAAAAATGTGCAAGAACTATAAATATGAGAAAAAGCAAACCTTTCAGCCATGAGACTGAGTGGAGACATGTATATCAGTGAACACATTTCCTGAGTAATAGCACACTACACAGTTGGTAAAATGCAATTATGCTGTAGCAGGTCTTATCAGGAAACATATTTACACTGATTTCTTGTAGTAATAGATCAAAGAACTTATTTTACTGACCTATATCTGTATTTAGTTGTACAGCAGTTTCTTACATAAATAAGCAAATTGTCTTCCTTTTTCTGAATAATTTCCTACTAATGGAGAGCAGTTTTCCTGACATAGATGCTTTGCAAAGATTAATTTTTGAAGGCTAAAACTGGTGTCTGAATTTAAAATAACTCATGGCTGGAAAATTGCAGATGTGTGAAACAGTGGCTGTCTGGAGAGGAAAAGAGAAACAGTGCACACAATGAGGCCACCACCCTGAGAAGACATGAACAGGTGGCCTTGTCACAGAAACAGAGACTTTTTTTCTCCTGTCTATTTTCTCCTTTGTCTCTACCCACCCACAAAAGTGTCTAGAAAAGTATAACTAATATTCATCCAGAAGAGGAGGACTAAGGAGCATGCAAGGCTCACAAATCCTGGCTCCTATTCCTTTAGTAACCAGGAGTGTGCAGAATTTACTTCCCAACTATCCAACCAGACTTCCATTGAGACAGGGCCACCAGTACAGCTGAGCAGGTGATGGTGATTCCTTTGTGAGGGATTTTAAATATTTTGTTTTCATTCTGCTTTTAAAACGCATGACTAGCTGTGTAAGGGCTCCACACAAGGGACATGTCACCTCTGGGCTGCTTGCCTCCGTTCAGCCCTGCTCATTTAGGAAATTTCTGCTATGGAAATTTTTATAAAATATCTTTTTTTTACAAGATGTGGACTTGTTAAAAAATAGAGAATCTTATGGAAATATAGCTATTAAAATGAAACATTTGGTACAAAAAACCAGCTTGTGTCAGTCTAGGAGACAATATGTGTCAAAGCTGCTGGAGCTGATGTAGGGATTTCAATTTCAGGATTAGGTGCTCTCCTCACCAGCACCATTTGATAGAAAGGAGAAGGCATCTTCTCCAAGCCCACCCACTGGAGAAGTTTCCACTTTTTATAAATAAAAATTACTTGGCTCAGGAGCAAGCATCTGAGTGTTCCCGACCCTAAAGCAGTGCTCAAACCCACACAGACAACATCTCTTGGAGAAACACAAACAACTCATATGGCCAGACCCATTTAAGGAGACCCATCACAGGGCAGCTGATGGAGTGGTGTCAGGGGAATCCCTCCTGGCATGAGAAACCCAGATCAAGCCAATGAAGGGTTTAAATCTGTTTCTCCAATAACCCCATTGTGAAAAACAAGCACCAGGCTACCACCTAGCCCAGAGCAAACTTGCTTTTTTCCCTATTTGGAGAATACTTTTAGAGTTCTGCTTCATGCTAGAGCAGCATGGAAACATTACCCAGCCAACTCTGCTGCCTAAATTTTTTGAAAATGTTATCTAGTTACACTTGGATTTCCTTAGACAAATTTGAAACCAGGTAGGCAAAATGATTGCATTACATTGCAATAATTACAGCTAATTCATTAAAGCTAATCCAAAAATGCAGGTCATTTATTCGTGATAACACCTCTTTTGGGCAAGAAGTTTTCTATGTCTGGCACAGTTTTCATTTAGGTGGAAAAATAAGTTGCTTAACTTGTATAAATTAATAACATGGAGAAAAAAAATAATCAGTGCAAGTCCACATTGGGAAGGAATCTCGTGGAATTGAAAGAGTCTTACATGGCAGCAAAATCAAAAGATCACCTGCAAGCTTCACAAATCCCTAAACCCAGCTAGTCTGTGTTTATTATGGGGAAAGACACGATACATTTATTATTGAATTGCTTGTGGAGGCTGATCTGTGTCAGCAGACACTGCCATATGTGGCTGGCTGCCCTGTCATTTCCTACAGAGATGCTCACAAGTCTCTGAATGACACTCAGGGAATTGTTCAGGAGAGCATCACACGTGTCCCATTAATTCCAAGAGGAGACGTGTCACTGCACTGCACTTTCTTAGAAATTTTCCATCATTACTTACATTGTCTAAGTATTTTGCATTTTCAATGAGTGATGAACACAGAAGTAGAATAAAAACTGATTATGGTTAATATCTGAGCTTGCAGAATGTTTTAAGATGTCAGTTTTAATTGTAAGAAGGAAAGAAACTGCCACAGGCAGCCATGCTTTGGATGAAGAGTAGGTTATATCTGTACCTGCCTAAATCAAGTGAAATTCCCTTCTAGCATTGCTCTGGGAGGAAGGTTGGTTTATTGATTGATTGTTTCCTCTAGCCCAGGATATTTCAATATTTGCATGATGGACCCAGAAACATATACCTAGGAGGGACAGGAGCAATTTCCTATTTCAGGGGTTTTGCAGCCTGAGAGAAACCCTGAAGAACAGTTGACACAGAAATCAAATCATTGGACTCCATTTCTCTGAGAATAAGGAAAGGCAAATGTGCTGGAAAATATGGGCCAGTGGATTTAAGTAAGTGGAAAACAATGAAAATATTTTAGACTTGGTTTAAAAACACTTGCCAAGTGGTTTTGGTTTAAAAAGGGAAAGCAGCCACTTTAGCTCATTATCGTACACAAACCAGGCTGTCTGGCCATGCTCCCTTCATGCAACAACTAGTCTTTACTATTGTTATTATTAACTTGACTAAAGATATTTTTCAGGAAAAAAACAAAATCCCAACTACCAGAACATTAAAAAAGTATTAGTTACTGCTTTTGATTAAAAAAAAGGTGGTGTTTAAATGATCTGTTATTCCATATGTGCTTTGAAAGGTGTTGATGTGAGTTAGCCAATGAGTTTTGAAAGTACCACCATTTATTTTCTCAGTCAACATATGTCCTGTGGGAATTAATGAAAAAGAAATATTGAAGATATTGAAATGTAAGCCAATGGATGCTGAGGAATCTAGTGGTCCCTAAGAGGCCACGGTTGCCCTCACTGGCTTTGTATGGCTTAAGCTTCCTTACATTGGAGAGAGTGGTGAATAACAGGGTCTGTGATGTGCTGAGCCAAATAATGTCAGGGAAACTGCAGCCTTTTTTTGGAGACCAACACCCAGCATTTGTAGTAACCAGGTTGTTCATTTAACATGTACTGGCTTACTAAGTAAAGTAAATTAAAGGCTGAGGTGGCAACAACGATAAGCAGCAAATTTGTTTGTTCAGTAGGGAGCTGAAACGTGTCGGCTCATGCTTTGATCACGTTAAATTGAGAGGTTTCAAAGTGCACACAGGAAATGCTCCAACAGATTAACTTTGTCCCTGGAGGTTCGTCCCAGTCACTTTTCAGCCTTCTGCACTCTGTTATCTGTTTCAGCAATTCCGTAACTTTAACCTCAGAGAATCCACAGAGAAAAGTGACAGTGTTAAAGGTCAAGGGTTGACTTCTGGGGTGATGGGCATAAAGTCTTGGTCTTAAGAGACAGGCTATTGGGCAGTTTTTGGTTCTTAACAAAAGAAAAGGAAAATAAAAAGGAGAGGAAATGGAAAATTAAGTGGTTTTTAAAATCATTTGCTTTAAACGTGGTTAAGGTGGTAAATCATTACTGCAAATCAGTATCCCCACATGCTGTGGAGATCAGTACATTGAAGCCTGGCTGCTGAAACACCAGAGCCTCAAACTCAATTGACTTCAGTTCAAAGAGGGAAACAGCTTTCCCTGAAATGCTCCCCATGAACAGGTGTTTATAAATAAACACTTCTCCTAAAAGTGGGTTTTTCCTCTGTCTGAAATGGTGCCTGTTCTCACTGCAGCCAACCTCTCTGCGAGCAGGTTATTTTCACAAAGCTTGTAGGAACTTGGTTTTCTTTGAGAGATCAATGGGTTGAAATTTGTCAATAGGTTCAAAAGATTTCGGGGGTGTGGAAGTGACGAAGATGCAAGCGCACGCCGCAGGATTGCATAACCCTCATTTCTGCAGGAATCAGGGAAAAAAGTTGCAGCAATATAAAAATAAATAACTGAGCAGGCATAATTCCTAAAAAAATGCCAGTAGCTAGCCAAGACTTCATTTTTTGCTGAGGGCAAAAGGAAAGGGGAGAGCTGTCATTTTCCTCACTGTTTAAGTATTTTAGCCTGTGACATCTGTTTTTGAGAAGTGAGGACATTTCACAGATAAAAACCACTTCTCACTGAAAGAAGGAATGTGGAGTCTTCTTAGCCTATCAGGGAACAATAAAATCTCCTGAAATTGGTAGATGAGATAGCACTTTTTCTGTTGCTAATAATGCTGTTCAGCAGCACAGATCTGTTCATGGAACTCAGTGCTACTCATGCTGTTTCTCATCCATCATACACAGTATTCAAAACTGGCAAGTTATTTCACTTTTAGGGGTATCAATACAAGCACAACTATACAGACCAGAGAGGTACCTACCTCTGCATGATGAAATAGTCTCCATGGCCATAACACTTCTGAGTGTCCAAGCCTAACCCTAAAGGGAACCCTAACTGCCAAAATCCCTCTCTAATTACTAAATCTGAATTAACTACCAGCACAGTTAGTACACAGCATCTCAGTGGAATTCAGAAGATAATCTCTATAAAATCCCTTTCAAAATAAATTGGCTGAGATGGGTTTCTCATATATTTGAAAAACTTCTAGTATATTTGAAAAATAACATAATACTCTAAGAATATTGAAGACAGAAATTTTGCAGTATTGAAGAACATAATCATTTCTTATTTTATTGATGACCCAGGGCATCATGGAATCCGAGAGTTATTTTCTCATCAATACAGGACCAGCTAGAAAATCCTGCTGCTTGGCAGAGCACAACCCCTAACCCAGGGAAGTGACCTATTGACTGAAAAACAACAGCAAATATAAGTAGTCTGCTAGCCCAGTTAATTTGTTCTGTTATATTTCCCTGTTGTTGGAGTTAAATGTTAGAAGCTTCAAGCATAATCTCAGAATCCCAAAAATACCTGCTTCTCTCCATTTTCAGTTCAGCTTTGTGTTTAAACAGCATTGTCTTCCTATGTATCTTCTAGACTTTTATTCCTGTCACTTGAAAGGTATTTCCTTTTAAAGAAGAACATGTGAACAAACAAGAAACTTCCCTTCTCTGTGACAACTTGGGACAGTGACCATGGGTGCTGCTGATTGCTGTGCCCAGGGTGACGTGCAGTGGCATGAAGAGCTTGGTTAAAATTCAAAAGGGTTGCTGCACATTTCCTCTCCTATTTAGTACCTTTATTTGCACTCCTCTCTGCACAGCCTTCTGGACAATCCCTTCGTGCTTATGGTTTTCCTGACCCTCTCATTATCCTACATTAACTTCTCGTTAAAGACTTTCCTGCTGGGAAACCTAGAAACTTTCTTCCTTCCCCCAGTGAGATCTTAACTTAGAAAGAACAGTTATAGCAATAATTCAATTTAGAGAAGAAAAAAATAAGACAGCTGCTCAGCCATGCTATTCAGCACGGAATTTTTTTTTTTTTCTTTTCAACCTCCTTAAGTTTTTCACATTTTTTTAGGAATGGAAGCTGTGTGGAGCAGAAATCTTGTTCTCATTTTTGTTGAAAACACATAATACTATTTATTCATGCAAAAGCAGTTCTAAATTTAAAGAAAAATAAACCATAACCTGAAATCCATTTTTTTTTAAAGCTAGCAATCGCTCCAGACAATTCAGCACAATTTTGACTGTAAGTGCACGAGCTTAGCTTTTTGCTTGAGATAGATCAAAAATATTCCCCAAATAAACTTTCATACAGTATTTCCAGCACAGCCTTAAAAAGAGCTGGAGACAAAAAAACATAAAAATCTTCGAAGTCTGCTGCACCAAGGCAGGAGGTCAAAGTGCTCACACAAATTGGTAAAGAAGTCATGTTTTATCAGTGACTCTGCAGTTACAGGCGTTTGATTTCTGTTTGTAGGACAAGGTCCTCCCATTGATGGAGAACCCACCGGGCATGGAAAGAAAGGGATCTTTGTGTGAGGAGCAGCAGCACATGACAGGCATCCTTGTGACCGGCTGGCTGACGCAGCCCAGGCTGCCCTGGCTTGGGCTCTCCCTGCTCTCGCTGTGTTCCACCCCCATGACTGGAGTCTGCTCAGCTCTCCACAAAAAAAAAATAACCCAAAAAAAACCCCAACCAAACCAAAAACCAAACCCACGGCAACAGCCTTTGAAAGAGGTGGCTGTGCTCACGGTTAAAATAAATAAATTAGGAAAGAACAAACTGCAGCCCCCTGGGCAGTGCTTGGCCTGGCTGTTCCCTGAACAAGCTTGTTTCTAGATTGCAGCAGGTATCTTTCCCAGAGCTGAAGGGTTCTCCAAGGGAGTGATTTGCCTTTTATTTTCCCCCCCCTCAGGCATTTCAATGGGAAAGTTAAAAATAAATGAAACGAATCAATGCCTTTTGGCTGCCGCTGTTTCAGCTGATGCCTCCTTTAGCAAAACACAAGCTTGATGTGGTGCCTGAGAGCTCTTCACGAGAGAAAATGGGCTTCTCCACACAAGATTTTACAACTGCAGCCTTCCATCCTTATGACTTTGAGTAATGTTTTGCTTCTGAATGTTTATGCTTCCCAGCTATGAGTGAATATATGAAATAGCTCTTCTGTGCAGTGGGAAGCAACCTAACGAGCCTGAGCTACACAAGGGCACTGGAGGAGTTTACAAATGTGTGGAGAGCATGTGACGGGCAACCCAGGGGAGTCCTCTGACAGAGCTGGGGACAGCACTGTGCCTGGAGAGGAGCAGACAACCAACCTGAGCAGAAAAAGGAGCATCTCAATCTCCAGGTGAATGTAGGTACCCAAATCTCTGGTCTAGGTTGTGGTTTTGTTAGGTCTGAGGGAAAATCTATAGGCAAAAGGAGGCAAGCTGGGCTGATCTGGGTTTTACAGGGCCAGTCTTAGGTTAATTAGGCAGCAGAGGAAATGGATGAGTGGAGGAATAAGTAACATGTTCTACCAGTGCAGGACTGGGGAAGAAAAAAAATCTCCTTGCAGTTAAAATGTTATGAAATTCTTACTTTTATCTGCAGAGAGAGGCACTTTTGGTTGGGGACAAATCAACCTAATGGAGACTGAAGGGGCTGATGATGAGTTTTTGGGAACAGGGTCCTACCCCAACAGTCTCCCCAAACAAATTCCATCTGGCTCTTGTAAGAAGTGAAAGTTTAGTTCTACCTCCGAGGCAGAAGCTAAAAGAGGGGCTGGAAAGGTGAATTGCTCCATTAGGTACAGAGACTGAAGGAATTATGAAGGAAAAACTACTGTGTGCATGAACTGAACAGCCACTAGGGAATGCCAGGGTGAATGTCACATATAAAAGTGATCCTAATAAAAGCAAATAATTATCTGAAGAAAGAAAATGGCAGCAAAATGTTTTGAAAGCCCTGTCATACTAAATATTTTCCTGTGGTTTTGCAAGAATGGAGTGGCACAAGTACCATTAATAAAAAGCCCCCTACCATCAGAGATCACATAAGGATGAATTCAATACTGCCCTTAGGCGTTTCACAGGAAGCCAGAACATGTTTTGGATGGTAAAATGGGGTTAGAGGATTTACATATTAGACATTTTAGTAAAAAGAGAATCAGAAGAAGAGTACAGCAGAGTCTGCTGCTCCACTGGTCAAGGTAAGGGTACAAAGTTCAGCATTCCACAAAATCTATCTCGCTGGCCAAAATCTAGTCGGAGAGCACTCAAGAGCAGTCTGAGAGTGGACTGTGCAGGGATAGCACTCCACAAAGGATGCAGCCCTTAACAGCCTGCCTGCAAAACAGAAGCAGATGATGAGAGCAGGGCAGGGAACACAGCTCAGCATGCAGGAGATGGCGCACGTGATAGCACAGTAGAGGGACTGGATAGGTAACACCTCTGACCTGTGGTCTCCCAGCCTAGTGCACCAGTGACCTGGTGACACAGTGCCAGCACAGCACACCTGCACATGGACACCAAAGCAGCCCAGCCTTCTCAGCATGAGGGGATGACAGAATTAACTCAGAAGAGGCCACGTGGCTGCTGCTCTGTCCAGGAAGACCTGGGCCAGTGGGGTCCACTGGAGGACTTGAGGCTGGCAAGGGGAGGCAGCAGGACTAACACCAAAGGGGCTGTAGCCACCATGAACAGCCTCCAGACTGGATGTCTCCCAAAGAGTTTTAACTTCCCTTTGAGTTCATGCCTGTTGGCCAGGGAGGAAAGGAATTTGTGCCCAGTGGTACCTTGGCTGTGCTGGTCAGACATTGGGTGCTGGGCTGGGCTTCTCTTCCTACAGTGCTCAAACCTGCCAGACACAGGAGAACTGACACCCATCTCCTCACCAGGATACCCTGCTTGACCACCCTCAGGTGGCCACTGTCTCCTTCTACTTCAGCACTGCCTGACCAGATTTCCAGTCCTGGGGCTTGGCAGTGCCCAGGGCATGGAGCCAGCCTGTCTTCTCTGATCCATACCCAGCTCTGGGATGCTGTGGATGTCCTTCCACTTCCCTCCAAAATCCCACAGTGGTCTAGCAAACAGGGAAAGCAGCATGTGGTTGGTGAGCCCCAGGCTCCCCGGCCCTTCAAGAGGAAGGCAGCATGCTCTCTTACACCATCCTTCAATAATTTACTAGACAGGCACTAACAGCTTCCCCCTCTGTTGCAACAAGCAAGTCAAAAACAGTAGAGCAGAAGCATCCATCTCTGACATTCCTGCAGGTTTTCTGTAATGCATCACTTTTGATTAATTAGTGAAACAAGTTGGAAACAGCCTGCAGGCTACTTGGTGTGTGCTTGTGTCTCAAACTGGAACAGGAAACTAAATGTCTCTCTATAAAACATGAACATAAAAACTCTGCCCTTATTGTTTCCACTTTCACAGGGGTCCTCCTTTCTCTATCCATGTAGAAAAGAAAAAAAATCTAAAGCATCTTTGCTATTGTACTAGAACTAAAAATGAAAAAAAAAATTTGTTTTGCTCACCTTTCCCTCTCTCACCTGTGAGCACACAGCCATTGCTTGACAAAATGTAGCACAAACACACAGCATGGCTTTTCTCCTGCAGGTTTGCTGTCTAGAGTTTCCTCAGTTAAAAACTGAGCCAGGGACTGGCTTCCTACAGCTGGTTACCAGTTCAACACTTCAAGCACACCTCATCTTTGACAAAGTCCCACGATGCTGAATGAATGTGGCAGCAATCTCAGCCTGCATGGGCAACACCAGCTCTGGAGTCTCTTGAACAGCAGCACACACTGTGCAGAAAATGTCTCAAGATGCTCACTCGGACAATTTTTGTTAATTTTATTGTATGTTGCCCAAACTACCATAAAATAAAAAATGGTTAAAGACAGCAACTTTCTCCTTTTTTTTTTTTTTCTTTCCTGAGGAATTAGTCTGAGGCCTTGCACGCTTTCCCACGCTGGCAGATTGTGGGTTATAAACGCGTGGGAGTAATGCAGTTTCGATCAGTCAGGTAGGCTGGGTTTCTGTTAGCTGCCTGCATACCTTTGAGCCCTATCAGCACACAGTGATCAGTGGAATTCCTGGCATTTTTGTCATAGCATCAGAGGCAGTACTTTACAGAGTAAATACCAATGACCTGCTGTTCTGTCAGGGCTCTGTACTTACCTTTTATTTTCAAGTCAAAGGTTAGGCCTATTTATGTAAATCCTCAGCCATGGGCCAAGTAATCTGACCTCCTGGTTTTCATTCTCCTAATTGTTTCAGGTATTTTTCTTGAAAAGTTTGGTCAGTTAAAGCTAGGGATCTTTTTTTTTTAAGGCGCCTTTGAAGGGCTCTAGGGGCTTTCTTAGCCCACCCAGTTTGCAAAGTGGAAACATCAGTGACCTGATGCCCTGGGCACTTATTTAAAATTCATTACCAGGAAATAAGGTTTTGATATATAGCCCCTCTATGGTGAAGAATATCTTAGGGAACATATGCATGCCATTTTTTACTTCGGATTATGTGATCTCTGAAGCCACATAGAGAGGCAATAATAAATTATATTCCTGTTTGCCCTTCATTTCTAATAAGAATGTTATTCAGCTGTAGATAGTTTTGACTTCCCACATGCTGGCCACTGCTAACAATTCCTTTGTTACTTCACGCTTGGCCGTGCCATTTTATTCATAAAAGGGTGTCCGAAGCAGTATAACAAGAAAAAGAAATTTACTGGGTTTTTTCCAAGCCTTTTCTCTGTGATTCAGCCCTGCTTATATTCTAAGCTTTAAAAGCAAGATGAATGTCCTCTGAATAAGAGAGAAATACAACCAGTTTACTCATACATTGAGGAGCACAGCTACTCTAGATTTTGTCCCATCACCCCTGGGCATAGAAACTACATATTTCCATATGACCAAAACCAGCCACAGAAAGCTCCATAGTGGGAGTTATTCTCTCCCCTCTTCAGGCATATTAAAACTAGAAACACTTATCAGGTCACTGCTTTCACTTCTGACCATGGGTAAATCACATAACATGCATGCTATCACATTTCAGTATTTATTCCTTCCCTAGTCTTTCTCCTGTTGTCACTTTGAGATATGAACTGGAAAAGGACAATTAATACAAGAATAATATGTTCTTTAACTCGTGCTGATACCAGAGCTCACACTACCATCTGAAAGCAGCAGCTCTAAACTGCTTCTGCATTTGGCTTCTGCATTTTAGATCTGTGGGGACCGAAAGCACAATCAGAGAGCTGAAGTTTCAGCATCTGGGGCACTCATTATGCAGCTTATTCTCCAGGTGTATTCCTTTTAATTATTGGAATAGTCAGTTGTCTGCTCTTGGTGAAAAAAAAAAAAGGAATTGTAGGAAACCAGGCTAAGTGAAAAGCACCATTTACATTCTTCATGGCTATGTGCTACTGCTTTGAATTACAGTGTTCATTTTTTCAACCTTCAGGTAATTGTAGCCTCATTCTGGGGGGAAAATTTCCTGCATCCCACACCCAGCAACAGAGGAACACTGAGGAAATGTTAAGGAAGGAAGGTCAGGTCCCTCCACCTGAAGCCATTAGTAGTTAAAACCCATAGGCTGGGAGAGAGTTAGCAGAAATTGCTACAGCAAACAGATGAGCAATGGAGGCATAAAATAATGACAACGGCTGGCAAATGGAAAGACTGTCAAAAAAGGTGAAATTCAAACTGTCAAAAAAGGTGAAATTACAGTCAGGCTCTCAGGCCTTCACAAAATGTGGAACCCACTCTTAGGAGAGAAATTGTACATTGGGACTTTTACCCACCACTCCTGATTTCACAGGCCACTTCCCACGCTCAGCCACAATTGCTCAATATCTCTGCATGCAACTGTTACTTACATGCCAAATTTTGAAAATACTTTGACTTTCTTTGAACTGAAGGAGATGTCATTGTTTGGTAAGGCAAGTTCCCAGGGGACAGTGTTTGAGACCATGCTCCGATGCACATTTCTGTTGATCCTTCTGGGCCCTCTAAAGAAGATGGGACCAAATCATTACCATCTTGAGGTCTATTTCTTTTCGTACATAGATATCTTCCTAATGTTAAGTAGATGTGACTTCATAGCCTGCCTATGCCCAGAGGATGAGTGATGATCTTAAGATTCACCAGCATTGGATGAGGCCAGGATGTTGACACCAACCCATTTTTGTTCCCAAAATGTGCCCAAAACAAGTCAGCATTACCACAGTTACAAGGCAGGGAGTCTTTGTACCTCTCTATATGTTCCTGTTGCTTTGACCTGAGAAGGTGACATCAGGGTGGAGAAATTTAAGCTTTCCAAGTTGGGAACCCATAGTATTTCACAGACCCAAATGGACACATGCTGATGAGAGCAGGAGTCCAGTTAGAGTCCACAGGCAGGTAAATGTGGATATAAAATATCCGAGGGGACTGAGGTCTGTAAGTGGATGCAGTGAAGCAGGAGGAAGGGTGAATTGCTGTAGGTTGAGGTTCCCGAAGAGCTCAGCCAATCCAAGTCCTGCAATTTCCTTCTCACCCCAGACACAAATTCCAACAAGATGTTGCGTGCCAGTGCCAGGCCTTGCTATGACCCTGCTATGAGCTGGTTCAGAGAGTCAAATCAGGTAAAAAGTAATTCTGCAGGAAAAAAAGCTGAGGCCTTTAAGAAGTTTAGTTCCCTGAACTGCATCATGACATGACCATGCAAATGTCAGTGCTGGCAAAAAGAGAGGGAGCAAGGTGCAGGACCAGATCTCTGACTTGGACCTGAATCAATTTGGACATGAGCCCTTAAACAATGAGCTAAACTACTCAGTGTAACGTCACAAGCATGAAATAATTCCCCAAACTGCTGCTCACATTGCTATTTACACAGCAATCCCCTGCATCAGAAGAGTTCACGAGGACACATCTTTCCGAGGCAGCAAACGTTTTTTTTCCATGCAGAATAAACCCATTCCACACATGGCTCAAACACAACCTGCTTGACCCTTAATTTTTCTATTGGGCCTCTAACCAGATATAAAAACTGAACTCTGAGGGCTCTTCAGCAGGACTCGAAGAGCTGACCAGATCTCTGCCAGCCTTTACAGGCTTGTTGAAAGACAAAAAGAGCATTCCAGTCCAGCTCAGTTGGGCTTGCTAAACCACAGCATTCCCAACCAAATCCAGCAGGTTTTGACTCAGCGCTATTGTTCTTAGGCACATGGTAGACACAACTTACTTGCTTCCCATTTTGTTGTTTTGTTTTGTTCTAAAGTGTTGCCTCTCATTCCTCTCTAATTTCTGGCAGTGTGTCATGGGATTTTGTTCTTTAAAGACATAGCTCTCAGAACCAACAATTCTTCCACAGATATTTCCCCTCTGTTGCTGTCCCTTTTCTCTTTAGAGACAGCATGATCCTATATCACTTTTGACTAAAAGATATGTGATCCTTGACAGCATCTTGGCCTTGCTCCATAAAAGCACACTGTTTTATTCACTGTCCTTGTAAGCCTGCCTGGGAATTATAGATAGAGATATAAGGCATTTTCTATTGATACTTCATTTAGCATTAAAATTTTTTTATGTACTTCCATCAAATGTCCACCTTCATTCTACAAGTTAACTGGTGCTTTCCTACTTAACTCTTCCCAAAAGCTTCTGATTTTGTGGTTTGCAAAGCCAGCTGTGCACGTGGTGCATGCACCACCGGCCTCCCCACTGCCTGGGTTATCCTGTTTAAAACACCATTGTGACCCTTGGTGCTTTACATGGTGTTGTGACAGTGGCAGTTTTGTCTTCCTTGTCACAATTGCTGTTGTGAAAGCAGCAGTTTTGTTTTCTTGGTAAAGCAGATGTACCCCACGTCCTGCTGCAGCCATTTTGCATGCTTCTCAAGCAACATTTTGTACACTTTCCAAACACAGAGCAGACTCGAGAGTTACAGAATGTAGCCTTGGAATCGTCATTGCTGCAACCCAAGGAGCACTGCCTCAGAACCCAGTAGGGTTCAGATGAGACTCTGATGCAGGCCTGGTCCCCAGCATGGCCTCTGGCTGGGTGCTGCAGGGCCTGCTCCCTCAGCCATCCCAGCTGGGGTTTGCTGCTCCACAGCTCCTTTAATGTCCGTTCCCTTCTCCAGGCAGGCAGGGTACACCTGGCATGGTGCAAACTGGCGTGTCCACACAAGCAGATGTGTCTGTGTGGTGCATGGCAATGCATCCTGCCACGTACAAACAGCCCTTGTGTCCAGGGCAAAAATCTCCCCTCAGAGAAGGCGTGAGGACAGCACGAGTGGAAATACCTGTGCAAGCTTGCATAGCTGCCTTAATCCTGTGACACAGCCTCTCTCAGTTCTTGGTCTGAACACCCTCTGAACATCCACATGCCTTTCCTCTCCTTCACTCTCTGCCAGTGGCCTCAACAACTAGTCTGGGCTGCAACCAGAAGTCACACACAGGAGAACTGGAATGGTTTCCAGCCCTGTCCTCACACTGCTTGGCTGGGGTGTGAAATGAGGCTTCATTCTCAGGGGAGGTATTTGGGTCACAGTCAGCAATGGAGTGACCTACTTCAGTATCCTTGGGAATTACTTTTACTCTCCATTTTCTGACTCAAGAGCCATGCCCAGACAGATGTATTACCACAATATTGCAACTGTCCTAGTGAAACCTGCCAGCCCTGACTGATCTTGGCATCCCTCCTAATACCCCTGGAAGCATTCACCCCTCCTGGCTGGTCTGCTGGCATGGGAATAGACAGAGCATCTCGGCAAACCTCACCAAGCCATCCTTGCCCTTTGGATCAGCCCGTTACAGAGGGATGTTTCAGCACATGCAATGCAATTATGTCAATATCAAGACACAGCAGATTTCTCTCCAACACAATTTCATCAAATCAAGAAAAATGTCCTAATTCCTACAGCAGTAAGTTGTCTCCCTTCCCCCTCAGATACAGCATTAACCTTCTCAGCAACCCACTCACAGGATTGCTGATAGCTACTAATTAAAAAGGTTTTTAACTGACTGCAAAACTGGACTGAGTGAAATGATTAATATCACTGCTATAGATATGAATTTTAATTTGGATTTCTGAAATAGGCAATTACAGTTTATATATATATATATATATACATACATATATACACGACATCCTTACTTATATGTTTTTGTATATTACACAGAGCACAGCCCTCCCATGGGTGGGTATGAAGAAAAAGACAAAGCTGGTAAATTCAAATTTCATATGCCAAGTGTAAAATGAAGAATTTTTAATCCCTTAAAAATGCTCATTCCACAAAGTAGGAAGACGTCCATCGCCAAGGATTCGCCCAACTTTGCCAAAGGGCAATTTCTTCCATCTTGTCCTCTATGGACAATATCACAGC
>JBBMKD010000001.1:109866596-109939348 GCA_037834095.1 Argya squamiceps
CTGGTAAATTCAAATTTCATATGCCAAGTGTAAAATGAAGAATTTTTAATCCCTTAAAAATGCTCATTCCACAAAGTCCATCGCCAAGGATTCGCCCAACTTTGCCAAAGGGCAATTTCTTCCATCTTGTCCTCTATGGACAATATCACAGCTCTGGACCCTCTCAGCTGAGACATCATAGTTGAAAGTAGCTGTAGTTTTGAAGCTCAGAGCCAGAGGTAATAAGTCTCTGAAAAGAGGAGCTAGTGTTAACTCTCACTGGATGACTCAGGACATTTCAGCTTTCTCCTGAAGAGCTTTGGATTTAATCTGTTCGTGTTTTCACACCCAGAAATGAAACAGATTCAGCAGCTGAAGTGTGGTCTGGATAGCTGCAAAAAATGATTGAAATGCAACTTGAGTGAACCCTAGAGGCTCATCATTTGGAAGATACCCTCTTCAGTAGCAACTGTAAATATCATGCTTTTGTTACAAAAAATACAGAGTCCTTCTTCTTTGAAGCCGATTTCCAAAACAATTTTTCAAATAAGAAATGAGAAATTTTGTGAAAAGAAAAGAAACTGCAATTTGCTGGGACCTGGCAGAACTGACTGCAGCATTGCACAGACATAATCCATCCTGTTTATAAAGAGGCAGAATGTCTCTCCAAAAAACCTTTCTCCATTCATTTCTATGCAAACAGGGTTTGTACCCCCACTCCAAGGACTGAGCTTCATTTTCACAAGATGTTTTTCTGCCTCCTCACAATGGAAGTCCTTCCCATTTATTGCCCCCTTAAACAAACAAACACATCAAAGAGGTATATATTTTTTTACATTTGTTCTCTATCTGACTATGAATTAATTGTTTTAAACCGATTGGCCAGAAGCAGATTTTTGGTTTTCTAAAATCTTATCACTCAAATCCTAGTTTATGTAAAATGAGCAAGAGAAGTCAACTGTGCCTCATCATCAGGGTTTTCAGGGAGGGGAGAGAAATGGAGATTACTTTCTAAAATCTAGTTTTGATTTGTCCCAGAGGCCAATTAGCTTTCTTTCCTTCTGGCAAAGCAAGGTGCTGAACCATTCCATCACTGGTCTCTTTTTAAAAGGATTTCAACAAGAGATATGGACTGCACCTTCCTTTTCAATCTATAGAAGAGTTACGGAAGTGTTTCTTTAGAGGAAAGAGGCGTTAAGAAAAGTTATTGGAATGTGGGAAAATAAATAACTTTTATCCCTCATGATCAATATCACTAAAGGTGAGAAGACTGTCAGAGGCCTAAATCTGAGGCAGAGCTGAAACTCCCCCTGTTGGTATCTGGTGGGCCATGCCTGAAAACCATCTTTCCTCTGTCTTCACAAACCTTTGGGGATTCTTTTCAAACGAACAGGTACAAATCCTCAGTTATTTGCTCCTTAAGGCCAGCCAGGAGAGAAATTAGCCAGATCCTCTGAAATCTGTGATAGTGCTCCTCCCTGTGCCTCGCTCTTGGCGAGCTGAAAGTGGAATAAACCCACGTAACAGAGCAGGCTGGTGAGGAGAAGCTGCAAAGTAGGAAGGAAAATTAACCACAGGGTGCAGCTTAGTGAAAAATAAAACATTAAAGGAAAAGGTGCCTCCAGCCATCCTGAGAGTTTGGGGAGAAGGGAGAAGTGCCTGCTCAGTGGAGATGACAGGTATCAGGCAGTGCTTTTGCTAACAGCCTGTGAATTTATCCTTGGGTTCGCAAGGCAGTGATGGCACTATGAGTTGGTTCATCCATCATCAGAAAAAAAACCCCACCACAAATAAACAAATTGATCTATGGAGCTGGCCCCTATCCAATGGCAGAAAAAAATTAGAAAGAGGAAGAATTGCACATGCTACTCTGGCTATGGGTAGCAAATTAATCTATCATCGAATCCAGCTAATAAGCTCACTCACTTTGTGTCAGGGAAGCTACATATCCTGGAGGGATTCTTCAGGGACTGAGTTTCAGTCATCCTGCCAACTGCATTTGCTGTCATTTGGAGCAAATTCCTACAGCCCTTTTTGCTTTATTTTTTGCCTGTCATAATTAACTTCCCAGACCATCTTTATGCACATGGATCGGGGTTAGCACAGGCAGTGCTGTTCTCCTGCAGACTGAACATATGCTGTGGGTCTTCTTGTTCCATCCTTTGTACCTAATGGCTCTTCTAACTCTCAGAATTCAGAGTAATGCATCTGACCATGCCAAGGACAAGAACTAACAAGACTTCTAGCACTGCAGAGCCAATACAACTGCGAGGAAACAAATCAGCACCTATTCTTCTCTGTGGACCACAACCACTTGTATCTGCTAACCTGCTGAGAGTAGAAATATTACTTATGACATTGATGTCAAAACCACAGAGCTACTGTTTGATGGTTGAGTGTTTCTAGCATTGTTTGCCATATAGAAGTGTTTGCTGTTGCAAGCATGTTGTAGAAATTGCTGTATAAAAGTCTGCTTTATATAAAATAATACAGCTAGGACATGGCTGAGTGAGGAATTTATGTGACTGTGGAATGGGCTGGACAGCACAGACTTGAAACATGTGAGAACTGTGAGGAGACATCTCACCCCTCTCACAAAAGGCAGCAGATGCTGAGGATTGCCTTAAGCCATGCCCAGTTTATTCATTGCAAGGGAAGGAGTATTTTGCAGTTAGGGTCAAACACTGTTCCTCAATAAAAACTGAGTGTGTCCTTTCCTTTACACAGTCCCACTGACTCCAGTGCAGACTGTCAAGGAGGGGAGTGTGACCGACAATGACTACAGATGGCAGGATCTCATTCTTCTGTATTGACCCTGCAATTCTGCAGTTCCTGCTGTATCTGTGCTACTCTAGCAGGTCTGCTCTGATCTTTCTCTTCTTGTGAAATCATTATCCCAGGAAAAGCTAGCTAGTTATTAAATATTAAGGGAAATTAAACTCATACATGCAGTTGTTCTGACAACTCATTTTAGTGACAGCAGAATTTTGTTCCTGCTTTTCACATAAAGATGTGAAGAGATTACAAGAGTGTTTTAGCACTGCACAAAAAAAGCAAATATCATTTCTGTCTGTTCACCCATGACAGGAAGAGTTAACCACAGGCACGCTGCTCCACAATACACTACATCATGAGCAGGAAGCCAGGTTCAAGCATCCTTTACACCGTCACTGAATTCACCAGAACAGAGTTTCTCACCTCTATGCAGTGCCCTGTGGCCTCCTCTCTTCTCAATTCATGTTTGTGACTCAAGTGGAGCACACACATACTACAGGCACCTGGCAGAGCCCTAGGGGCCTCACTCATCACTCACCTCCTACAGCATTTCTGAACTGGACAAAACCCCATATAGACCTTGGCCATAATGGAAATCATATTTTAAACAGTCTTTTCATGATAAATCATTTGTGGGGGTGCTTCGAGGTCTTCCTAATCCCTCAGCAAGCACAAGGGTGACAAAGGCACAGGGAAAGAGCAGCAGATGTCAGCAGGGAGTCAGTGTCACAAGTGGGATCACCAGTGGGTGCCTGGGACAGGAGGTTCCTGCAGAACAGCCCTTGGCAGCTGGATGTCCTGAGTGTCCTACTGGAGGCCACCTTACAGAGATGCACTCTCCAACACCTGCAGAAGCATTTAAGTGACCCAGTTTCAGCTCAGAGGCATCAGCAGTGCTTGTCCTAAGATGCTGATGTGCCAGTAGGGCTCCATCCACAGCCCTGTGCATCCCCCAGTGCCACACAGAAAAAGACATAGAGAGTCCACCAAAGGGAGCAAGGCTGTGGACAGCACTTACAGCAGGCCCTGAGGAGGTTGCTGGTCAGGAATTTCTTTCCTGGGCATCAGCTGTAGCTCAGCATGTTGACCCAGAACTCGCTCAGATGTGAGGTGCCCCAGCAGCGCTGTGATGCTGCTTCCCCAAGAGCAGCAGCTCCAGCAGTTTGGTTTGCTGTGATGGTGAGGTTCTTCTCTGAGCACCAGCACTTCATCCCAGGAGGGGAACAGGCACAAAGAGTTTGATCATAGTTTCACACCCTTTCATGAGCTACACACCATGACAAATTCCCTTTGAGCATCCCTTGCATCCCTACCAGCTACCAGTCTGACCTTAAGACCAACTGGGCATCCATTCTCTTTCCTCAAATGCTTTTTCACTGAAATACCTACTTTTGCTTTAGGCTTGCTTTGAATGCTAATGTGTTCATCTTTATTTCTTCAGAACAAACTGTTCGTAACTTCACAGGTTTTGTTCTTTTCTGAACGTGCTATCTGCAAGTGGATTAGCTTTACTTTCAGCCTCAAGTGCTTCTGTGCAGGCATTTCAAAGTGAAAGAACTTTGGAAAAACAATTTTCTGGAGTGCTTCAAGAAAACAAAAAAATCACATGAAGTGACTTTGAATTACTGCACTGTATTAAATGACTTAAATGCTTAAAGCTGGAATTTTTTAAGGTTCTTCTAACTGTTCAGAGAGACCAATATATGAAATAATACTTGTTAATGTTTTCACTTGTTCTTTAGTCTCAAATCAAGTTCTCTAAATACTTACAGTGCTATGCTTTATTCATAAAAGGTGAAATTCATTCATTCTGCATAAATCCTTACTCATCAATCAGGGCAACAAGTAGGAAATGGAGGGAAGACAAACTGCACTGTTCAAAATAAGCAGACTAGCAGAGTGATTCAGAGCATTTAAAACTAGGCTCCTGTTCTGAATCATCCTCTAGAGAAGTCCCTCCATCTCCAACAAGTACAGGGGAGTTTAGGAAGCAAGTCTCCTTTGGCTGAAATAAGCCTCTCTGAATTAACCCTTTACTCAGACCATCATTTTCTTCACAGATCCATAATGTTCTCCTTCTGGATCCTCTCTTTACATAGCTTCACAGTGAGGTTAAGTCATCCCCATTCAGAGGGAATCCTCATTTTCCTGAATGTTGCAGTCATCCTTGAAAGATGTAAAACACAATCAGCAGAAAAAAAAATTGCAAACAAAGGAAAAAGGAGAAGAGCTGAATAAACAATAAAAATATCAGTGCCAAAGGACATTAGTCTTTGTTGTCTGGGGCAGCACAACATATGAGGTCTTTCCCTTGTCCCTATTGCAATAAGAAATGAAGAAAATCTGCCTGCAAATATTTATTTATATTTAACATACATTAGTTTGGCCATATTTGCAGTCAGTATGTATCCACTTTACTCAATCGTTCCAGCACCCACATTCCACAGAGCTGTATATTTAACAGTAAAATTCACAATTTGCACTGCTTGGTGTGCTACAGAAGCCATTCAATCAGAGAACAGAAATGATTTGACCGCAAATTTGCAACTGTAAATATTTATATCTAAGCGTTTGTAAATGATGTGCAGTACAAGAATAATTGCCAAATCAATTCAAAAGGCAAAACTGAATAAATTAATGCTCCTATGAATTATTCATGCATTTTACCTTCTCATATAGCAAGTTCATTATTTGTCTATGTAACAGTAAGCAGCTAATATGTCTGAGTGCATTTAAAATATCGATTAGTCTTCCAGATACACTATTCAGAGCTTTTAATCAACAGAAGGTTTCAATAAATATTAAACTTTCATTTAGAGAAAATATGAGAAATTTGGTTCTAGGGATAATGCACACTTATTTCAGAGAATAAGGAAAAGGCATTTGCAATTTGTCCAAAATATCAAGAGAATTTTCCATAGCTATTTTAGCTCAGATGAGTGTAATAATAAAGTGCTCAAGGATTAATTGGCCAGGAATCTTGCAGATTTGATTGATCTTGGGCAGATCAATCCAAAAGACAGTGCTTGACTGTTCCAAACAGCTACACACTGTGGAGGGGAGCCATAATTTTCTCTAAAGAAGATCTCACTCTTCTCTTGCAAGGCAGACAGGCCCAAGACACACCTCTTATACCTTGGCAAGTCTGGAAAACCCTTTGAATGGCTTGAAGACAGAAAATGAGAGCAGCTCCTGGAGGGTTTGCTGTTCCATTGTGAGATGGGGCTCAAGGACAGATGGGGGCTGCTGCCACTGCTGCCTCTGGACTTCCTTGGGACTGTACATTATATTATATATATATATATATGTTTCTGACTGCAGGCAAGAGCCTGGAATGGCAGTGTTGTAGGTCTGTGTAACTCGTGCACTGCTGGTAGGAAAAACAAGAGCAATAGTCCCTCTGGGAGGCATCTTCCTGGTTACTCAGGTGCAAACACCAGGAGCAAGATTTAGAGTGATGGGGCTTTGTCAGCCAAGTCAGTCAGAAATGCTTTTAAAGCTTTGCAGAGGCTGAAGCTGTTGGTACAGATTTTATATGAGATTGGTTTATCCCAATTGTTTCCACTTGTTTTCTTGTGTTTTGTTTAGCTATGTATGTGTTTGCATGAGGGAGAGAGAAGGGATAAAAAAAGGAAAACATTGCCAGGCATATTTGGCTGCCACTGCAGAGAAGGTCCAGATCTTATCTTCAGAGGGAGATGGCTCTCTACAGTTAACCCATGCAGAAACTTCAAAAAGCAGACTGTTGATGACAGAGTCTGGTTTATGAGACCAGATAGTCCAACCTCACAGGTTACTTTACAATATGAGGAGGTGTATACATCTGCTCTGCTTAGAAGTCTCAAGTAGAGAGATATTTCCAGATAAGACCAACTTATCTCTGCAAACAAAGCAGTGAGCAGAGGCTGCAGGACAGAGGGGATCTGCAGGTAGACAAGATGTAGCATCTTCTAGATTTTGAGAGCCCCATTCAGCAATCCTACTTCTTCTCCATGCTTCGCTTCATTTTGATGGTACCCTCAGGAAAACAAAGGAAACGTTTTTCAGTGTGCACTTACCTACAAGCAGTTTGAAGTCATACAGCATTATGCGAGAAATGAAGAAGTCATAGAAATTAAAGGCCACTTCAAGGCTGTCATCTCTCCCAGCCCTTCTTTCATGAGTCAGGAATAAATATTAATATCTTCTATGCAAAAGAAGTTTGCGAAACTCCTAAAGGAAGAGGTTAGTGTTGAGAGGGACTCCAGACTGCAAAGTTAAAACTTTTCCACTCTTCCATCATAGAGTCTGTTCTCCCTCCACTGAAAACCACCTGAAATTTCCCTTTGCTGTACACTTTAAACCAAGCTCTGAGCAGCTAAGATGGAGAGCTAAACTATTGTCAAACTTGTGCAATACATGATACACAGCTAAGAAGCTTTTTCTGTTTAAGTGTGTATTAGCTAAATAATTATGTAGATATAAGGAAAACACAGGAAAACTAAGGAAGATATCTGTATTTCTGTATTGCTTGTGCTTTAAGAAAAGAGAAAATCAGAGCCTGTCTGTAAGATAATTTTTAGCTTGGCCTCCACTGCTTTTAATAGAATGCAGAATTCGGATTAATCAATATAAGAATCATGTGCTCATCGTCAATCCATGTCAACCAAGTCATGTGAATGGATGAAAACACAAAAAACTACCTTAGCCTGGGTGGATTTCCTTAGACTCCTCCAGACAATGGGAGTCCCAGGAAGACTCCCTGGGATGTCCTCTGCAGCACCTTGTCTCTTTCCATGGAACAATTCACTCTCACAAAGCAAGCCCAAGGAGAGGAGGCACCCCACACTGCACATGGACCTTAAGAGCTGTTACACTGGGCCTGTATCAATTAATCCAAAACAAATTTGGTGATGTCTTTAGGCTGACTGCCATAAGCCAACCTCCCCTGTTGAATGCTTCACTCTAATAAGAGCTAGCTGTAATGAATGAGTTAGGTTTGCAAAAATAAATGGAGCAGCTACACAGAGGATAAATGGCCATCAGACCTAAACAAGGCATTTATCACAGAAGTACTGGTAAAGAACTTTAAAACTACCAAACTATTTAAAACTCAACTTCAGCACAGGGTAATGTTCCCATTTTTTCAATACCATGCTGCTGACTAAAAGTGTTGTTCCACTCTCACCTAAACCTTCCTCTCCCATACTGTTGCTTAGCAGACAGCACCCACCTGGCATTTGTACTCTCCTTCCTAAATGTCACACTTGGTACATTGAACATCCTTTTGCTTATTCACCTATTCATCTCTCTGACAAGTTCTCTATTCATCTATCTGTCTGGCCAAGTTCATTTTGAACTCTGGTCATGTCCCCCAGAACATGTTGCAACTCCACCAATTGAAGTGTCAAATTTTAAAAGCATCTCTTCCATCAGTCAAATTGTTTGTAAAAAATAGAGATTTTTTTGCATCTTATTGTACATCAGAAGTAGCACAAGATATATTAGAAACCTTCCATCTTGATAGCACTGACTTTGAGGATAATTTCTAGTCATTTGTGAAACTGGCTGACAGTGATTATAATTTGACATCCCCTTGAGCAAAATAAAAAACATGGTCATATGGAGTGCAGACCAGTTGTATTTTTCATGGAGTCTGGAGACCATTCAGGGCAGGAATGTGAGGAATCCCCTGACTGAACTTGATTTGTGCATGTGTTTGAGTTTGCAAATCCCCATTTAACAAATGGACCACATTCTGTCATCACTGGCTCAGGGGAAGAGCTCTCTCATAGCAAGTGTGAGGAATGGCCAGAGCCAAATGTTTTGCACATTCACTAGAGGAGGAAACAGAGAAAACCTTCAGCTGTTTATTTGAAACTATAAAAGCCCTGCACAGTCACAGAAACAGGACTTCAGGTTACTTGTCAATCACTGGTAAAGCATGTTAATGACAAACCACATATGTAGCATCAGTGCAGACCCTTCACTGGCTTTTTCCCATCAAGAGCATTTTATCCAGGTGACCTTGTCAGGGGGATTAATCACAGTGCAGGCTGCTCCCCCCTCATCTTCAGTGTATACAGCCAAGAGGGAGGCCAGAACATCAGAGAAGTATTTGAAAAGTGTGAATGTTTGTTAAACATTTTTTAAGCTTCATTTTTGTTCAAGGGCAAATTACAGTACAGCAAATCTCTGGAGTACTTCTTCATTTCGTTCAGCCTGAGCCTTGGCAATACAGTTTCTGGAAACCTGCAGATCCTGGTGAACACCAGGAAGATTTTCAAGTTTCCTATCAGACACGTATTAATTTGATTCAATCCAAGCTTGGGGAAAAGTCTCTAGACAGAAGAGGAGGAGCTGTAGCAGTCATGCACTGATTTTCCCACTGGCATGTCCCACAGTCTGGGCTAACCCAGGTTCTTGCTGGTCCCATTGGCAAAATCATCCATTGCCATCCCTCATGTGGGGTGGACCACCAAAGTTTTCCCACTCCACACCTGTCAAAATTGAGAATATTTCTCATTTGCTTTCCAAGGTGTTTCTTCTGTACACCCTGCTGTACCTCCTCCTTCCCCTCTCCTTCCCACTGAAACATGCACACGGGGACATCCTTCCTTTATAATCTCTCTTCTCCTTACAGTCACATCTTTTAACATTATATTTGGGACTTTTTACCCAGAAATTTCCAGAAAAGATAGGATGATAGACAAACCCTAACTATCTTTCCAAGAGCAAACTGCTGTGAGAAAGATACCTACTGAAGCAAGTGTTCCTCTGATTTATCACCCCACTCCCTCATTCCTATTGCTCACTCCCACTACTGAGGCTCTACGGACCCAGTAATCCCTACAAAGAAAGAGTTTGACCTTTATATTTCTCAATAAAGGATGCAGAAAGCTTTGGTGCAATTTCATCAGATTTTCTTCAAATAGATTGTCCTATCCCTACAGACACAACACAAGAACCCAAACCACAATGAAAGGTTTTGCTGCTGGAGGTAGATTGCTACTTAATAATGGGTGCATGCACATAGATAACTGAGCCAAAGCTGAGATTGTTTGATTAACCATTAATTTTTAGAGTCACTGGAAAGCAGTTTTAAAATCACTAAGAATCACAACACTGATTTGAAAAGGAATCAGAACAAAAGTCTTGCTATCACCATGGATACAACAGATGGGGACTCAGCATTTAAAAAAAATCCTGGAACTTCATACTTATAGTGTTGAGCAAAGTAGATCACTTAATATTAATATTTAGAATTTGTGCTGCCTATAAATAAAATGGTAATCAGCATATAAAGCAAATATTGATTTGTTTTTCATTGGAGTACAAACATCCATCATTAGTTACTTCATTTTTTGCTTGTGCATTTTGATGTCACTGCCTGTGACATCAACACAATGCAGCACAACAGTGAGGTAAGCTGACAGTGGTGTTTCAAATGCAAGATAACCATGGGATACTTTAAACTGTTTGAAATAACTATAATTTTCCTGTATTCCCATCAAGCCTGAATCAGCCAAATCAACACTCTGACTTAACACTAGCATTATTCTTTAACTTTGTTGGGATCCAGATTATAAAAATATTCAGACATTTTACTCACAGAGATTTTGGTGAGCTTTAGGTATTTGAATGCCTTTATTAATGTGGATCCCTGACTTTGGTTTACTGTCAGTGATGGATCATACCAGTGGAATGCTGATGGGCATTTGGTCTTGTTCCAGCCTCAGCACTCCTCATGACTCTATTATCATTTTTCCTTCACTGACACCTCCAGAGCCTTGTGGAAGATCTCAGCTGCAGGAGCCAGTGCAGCTACAGACACACAGTGCTAATTGCAGAGAGCAGGCACAGATGAAGGGGGCAGGAATGATTTTTTTCTGGTGTCTTTATGCAAAATCTCTTTGAAATAGCATAAAATGCCCCACTGCATTGGACTGAAATAAATATTCACTAGGCCAGAGCTCTGTCTTGGACAGTGACCACACAGCCAGAGAAAGGAGTAAGGACAAGGTAAAGATGGCATGGATTTAATTCAACACACCTGCCCAACTTCTAGTGATTTCTTAAACAGCTTTTGCTGATGCTTTTTGACAAGATCTTCTTCTATGATGTCTCTAAGTGCCTTCTGAGTACTGAATTAACATTGTGCCCTGTGGCAGGGAATGTATGACCTGGGATTCAAATCTTTATGAAAATATTTGGCTTAAATGATGTTTGTACTTTCCTCAGGTTGATGGCCCTCTCAATTCCAATGTTATTTTTCATGACTGGATGTAAATAGGAATATTTAGCAATTGCACATCGCAAACATAAACACTTCATAGAGTCACAGGATGGTTTGGCTTGGTTGGGTTTTCAAGATGATCCTGTCCAACCCCCTTTCAATCCTCTTTCAAATGCCTTTCAATTTAGGCACCTGAAATCAAGGGCTAAGCCCATCTGCCCAGATGTGTTCAGACAACTGCAAGCAATTCTAGCCCAGGAGCTGTGGTAGCTACATTTGTTCAGTACAGTATTACAGATAAAAAGTCCTTTTCTGTCTCCTTTTCTCCCCATAAAATTTCACCTGGGACTCAAAAATAGCCTTCCGGATAACAGAAATTGGTACATTGCCACAAAATGTTTCCACATCAGCAAGCTAGCACTTCTGGCAAAAAAAAACAACCCTAAACCTATTTAGTGAAGGAATTTCAAAGAAGCTGTAATGAATTACTTAACTAGGCTCCCCAGGCCTTGCTCGTGGTTCAGTAAATGTGCTGATCTCTGCCTGATGGCATTTGGCTTAGTTTTTGTATCCCTGAAAAATAAACAGAAGGTTTGCCAGTGGCTTTGGTGAGAACAGATTGAGGCTATAAAGAAATCAAGACAATTTCCTTCTGGAAACCGGTAGCTTTCTGTTAATAGAGGAATCCAGAGGAAGAGAAAGCAGCATGACCTGTGGAAAGATTTCATTATCTCAAAGCATCCAGCCTTTTCAAAAGGAGGACGTGTAATTAAAATGCAGAGATCGAAAAAAAAAAAATCTCTGAGTGTGCACAGTAGCAGCCCTGGAAGGAGCTTCCATGGGCCAGGAGAGGAAGGCAGGGAAATGGCAATGGGCACTGAGCCACAAAAGTCCTCTCAAAGGTGGAAAGTGAGCTGTGCACTCTGCCTGGTGTCCAGCAGCATCAGTGTCCAGCACCAGCTTGGCTCACACACACTGGCTGGTGTGCATTTTCTAGGGAGACTCTGAGGAGGATATGAGAAGAGAAGGATATTTTTTTCTGAAGTCCTCAACATCCATTTTCAATGAAAAAAGGAAGCAAGAAAACCTGCAGCTCGTGAATGTCAGATGTATCAAACCCAGGACTGACGGTACAGCTTTTTGCAACTTCTTTCTAGCCTCATTTTGCACTAAAAATACATTATGCCATTTCCTAAAAGGTTTCGTGAATGCTTCTAGTGCACCAGGAAGCGAATAATTCTCTTTATCCTGACCAAAAAAAAAGTCTCAGTTCCTCATTAACCTTTTTACAGGATGTGATCTCCTGTAGTTCTGCAGAAGAGATGTTGCCTAGCTGGGGTGTTCTTGTTTCCTGTTATTTCATAGCTCTACGGGGAAATAAACGGGTTTTCGAAGAAAAAGAAAGGAAGCGAAAATGGCAAGGGAACAACAGCAGCATCTCTATTATTTTTCTACACCAGGTTATCTCTAGATTGCTGTGCCATTGCCTCAGGTATAAAGAAACCCAAGGGGAAATCAAGCAATTCACACACAGTCCCAACTGCTGCATAAGATTGTGTCTGAATCAGACAGTATTTAAAGCCCATTATAGACAGAGTAGGATCACACATACTCAGGCATCCATATCATTTTTGCAGCAACATGAGAGGGACCAAGAGACCACAAATGTACTCAGAGCAGGAGAACAGCAAGGTGACCTCACTGCAGCATCACAGAGCTCCAGGAAGGGCCAGCTGGCCCTCACCACAGGGCAGAGCTGCACAGTGGGAACTCCCTTCTTCTCACAGATCCTTCACCATCTCAGCACTTCTGAACCCCTGAGAAGAGCTCAGGCCTGTCCAGTCCTCCTGTTCAGCTCATGGACTGCACATAAACCAGGGAGATGCTGTGATTCAGTTACTTCTTGTAGTCTCCCCAGCCTGTCCTCTTCCACAAATGTGCCTCCACCACCTACTGAGATCCCCTTATTCAACTGCAGTGGGGTCTCAGCTCATCTTCAGGACTTCTCTTGTCCTGCCAGGGACATTTTACTCAGTCTGCCACACCCCTGAGCCCCAGGAGACACAACCATGGCTGGCAGAGATGGCCTTCCCATTCCACTACAGACCTCATCCTCAGCTATTCACTCACCCCCCCGCAGCTCACAGTCACTTGGATTCCTCCCTCCAGCATCCAAAGCAGTTTCCTAAGCCAGTTTGGGAATTATTTGTAGGAAGAAGTCACTCATGATTGACACAGGAGCAGAGGTTGAGCTGTGTGTTGTTTCCCAAGCTGATTGCTGGCTGTAAACAGCTGTATGAAGGGAGGGAGGTGACAGAGGGCAGGCAGCCTGACCCTCATCTGAGCTGCACAGCCAGACAATTAGCCAGAGTGTGTCACACATCTCTAATCTGCACACGAAGGTATTTTACCTGATAACTTCCAACGTGAAGCAAATGGACCAAATAACTAAAGCACCATGAGCAATCTTACTATTGATGCGATTTTTTAGCATTTTTTTCACACACTCATCAAATATTAGCAAAAGGTATACCAGCAATAAAAAAAACCAACAAACCTCCAAAAGGTGAGTGGACATGCTTCCAAAAAGTGCTTTCCCACCATCTTTCAGCCTTTACAAACCAGAGAGCATGGAGGATGCTCATGGACATCCAGCAGAGCTGTCCCTTGCCTGTAGCTCCCACCCAGGGCAGGCTGAGGGGACATGAGCTCCTGAGCAAGGACTGGTGGATAAATCACAGCAGAATCCAAACCAAACACTTCAAGCTGTATTTTTTTTATGGCTGTAGCTCATTCTTCCTCTCTAGCTCCACTATTCCAGTCTCTTACAGCAGGACATTGTCTTATTTATAAATACAAGTTTGCCATCCACAGTCAAAGCAGCGGTGAATCATGTTTGATTTTCTCTCCAGCCAATGGGTATCTGCTGCCTAGGAAATGATCAATGAAGTGATAAAACTTAATCAGCATCATATTGTATATTATGAGAAGAGTCACATATCAAAGCTGGGTTCTGAGATTTCCAGTTGGAGCTATTTATTTGATTCCATATCTTTGTTGATCTTGAAAGGACTCCCAAAAACCCTAAATCTTACCAAGCTGTTCACTTTCTTGACATCCCATGGCATTGTGTGGTTTTTATATAAATAAAAACCTTGGTAAAAGACCAGAGATGTTGTCCTGTAAAAACACACAGAGTGTGTGGAGCCAAATTCCAGAAACAATGATAATATTTTTCAAAATAGAGCTCCTGAGGGTTTTGTTGACTAAACACACACATATAAAACTGAATATTTTTTAGTACATTTTGAATACTTAAAATATATTAAAATCTAAAAAAAAGAAAAGAACAAAGGACAGAAGCAACAAAGCACCTCATCCTTTGCATATACTTTTAATGAAACCAGTATCTCATCCTGGTTGTTTTCTTATGTTGTTTTTGAAAAATGGAAATAATTCCTGCTAACAGGCACAACTGAAAATTAACTGTTCAAGCTCAAATGTTTTCTAAGTGTGCCAAGAACAGACTATAAAATGGGAAAATAAAGAAAGAACACTAATTACTTTATTTGTCTCCTAAAACTAAACTAACAAGTAAAAGCCTTTAAAGAACACCGGTCAGAAATACTGATATCAAAGGAAAAGACTGCTGATAATCCCGGATTCATGTGCAATGATTTATTCCATATTTTATTGCACAATTTATAAAAGAGAATTGCAGCAATCAGAGCCCTTGCATTGCTACAAGAGATTAAAAGATTTTCTTATCAGACAACTCAGAATTGTGATGATTCACACCTTCATTATTTCTTGAAACACTCCAGCTTCCTCCAGAAGGTACAGCAAAGGTTTTGCATGACTACATCCCTTCAACTAAACAGTGCTCGTCTCATTTTCCCACGGTGCTCAGGACAAGCCAGGGGTGAAAGAGTAACCCTTTTAAGCCAGTTAAACAACCGTCATTATTTTAAAATAAATGAAGAGGAGCCGAGTTATTTACGACTCCGGGCTCATGTTTTATGCATGCCTTACCTCGGAGACATTCGATAGCCCCCCACAACACTTTGTTGGCTCTAATCTTCGACAAGTGTTTGCCAAGAAGGTCACATTGGCCCATTCACACCGAGAGAAAGGTGAGATTTGGAAACACGGTAAAGTAACAGGGCAAATGGGAAGACACTGGAAAATTATTTTTGCTGCCAGGGTTTCCACACAAGCATAAAACCTGGGTCAGGGAGGGTCCTTTCAGTTAAAAGTGAGTGCCAGAATTTCTCACTGCCAGGTTAAATCAAGGATACGCCCAGCCTTGCTGAGAGCCTGAAGGAGAATGATCTACTTGCAAGGAATTTCTTGAAATCAGCAAAGAGGAGCCATCACACCCACAAAGAGTTTTGTGGGATTCCCCAGCCAACCATTGACATAGACCAGACTGGTCTTCAGGGTCTGCAAAAAAGCATATTTTTTGATGGAAACTCAGACCCAGAGATTATATTTTTACCTGAAACTGTGAGGACATGGTCCATGGGAGACCTTTGTGCTTTTCAAACAGTTTTCTTGAGAACAGGAGAGATCAGCAGCTGTGCTTCAGAACCAGCTGCGTCCAAATGTCTTGTTCTTCACAATTGCTCCACAGTATCCTCATGGGAAATTGTATTTTGGTTCTGTAACAGGTTCTGTAACCTTCTCCAGATGTGGCTTTTACCAGGAACATCAGTCCTGCCTTAGTAAAATGAGGTATTACCTGGTTACTTGGTAATTATTCAGTATTACCTTGCAAAGAATGATGAAGGGCTGTGAGGGGCTGTGTTTTAAGTCCTGACTTAAGGACTGTGTGTTTTAACCCCACATTGCCCCCATTATTAACCTCAAATATGCCCCCAAAGAAGTCAAGGAGCACCTCTTTTCTTTTGTGCTCTATCCCACCAAGGAATACTGAGAAGAATTACAGATGGATAGTGGCAGTCACACTGAAGATGTCAAGCCTGATGCCCAGACTCAGGGCTGAGAAGCTTTCTGTTGCACATAGCCCTGCAGCAGGAGGGGTGGAAGGTCTCCCCGTGCCCTACAACACACATACATGCTCTGTTCAGGAGACTGCAGCTCTGTTTTGAACACAAAATGTGCCCAACTACACATAAATTGGTGTCCACTGGTATTTCTACTGTAATCTCATTGTTTTGTGTGGCTCATGGAGACTTGGAGTGAAGCAAAACAAAACCACACCTCTGTATCACCTTCTACCCTGAGAACCCCCCAAAAAGGCCTTTCAGTGACTTTCCAAACTCCATTTAAAGTTTCTTTTTAACTGAGAGTTTCATGGGTGAGATATTTAATAGAATGTGACCCCCCTAGCTCATTTAGCTTTGTAGACAGTGTATTGTGCTTGAGTCTCTCATCCATTCATGCACTTGTATTACCTCATGAAGGTATTTTTTAGAAATAAAACATGAATAGGGAGAATTTTTTTTTCAACTTTAGTGATTAGCTGGAGATTAGAATTCAATTGAACAGTTTAGTTAAATATGGGTTTGTGTGTGTTGATATGGCTCCCCATTGTCACTGCAGGTATGAGAGGTTTGGCAGTTTCCCAGCCTGGCTTTCCAGTGGGGGTTCGCAGCAATGCAAAAAAGCAGTGTCCCACCTTTCATTTTATATTTCAGTAAAATAAAATTAAATACTTCTCAGAAAATGCTTATTGAAATCTTGCCAGTTTTAATAGAGAGACATTTGCATGAAACTTACTGTTTGTTCCAAAGCTTTACCTTTTTTATGGTTTTTTTTTTTGTTGTTGTTGTTGTTGTTTTTTTTTTGGACAGAAATGTCTGGTTTGACTTGATTTTATATATATACATATATAGTTAGGGTTTGTTCCCCCTTCAAGCTAGCTCTGAGGAAACAATATTAGAAGAAGAAATAATTAGGGAAGCCAACAGTCAGCTGCTTTCTCTGAAGAATATTGGGCAGATGACAAACCCACTACAACATTTGGCACACTATTTATGGGCAGGAAATTTTAACAGAGAAATGAGAAATGACACTCTGCAAATCATGCTGAAGTTTTATGAAAGTTTTTTCTGCTAACACTGAAGGACCATAATGACAGACAGACAAAAAATGAACTTCTGTGCTTTCTCCTTGTCATGATGGTAGCTTATATTTTTCTTAGTGTGAGATATCTCTTTTTCTGAGCAGTGACAACATTTACAAATGGTACTATAAATGAGAAAGATCTTTGGAATAATCTGTTCCAGGTTAGCCTATCATTACCAATAAAATACCTCTGATTTGCACAAAACATGTAATTTGAGAGGGTTTTTTTCCCCCTGCTGGTGTAACTCCTTTGCTCTTTTAACTCTCAAAACCACAAAAAATGCTCTCAGAAATATTCCCAGCTGCTCAGGTCATGCTCAGCTGTGCTGATACCAGTTTACAGCAAGCACATTTAGCACATTAAGTCTTGATTACATGGCAGAATTGGAGAGTCAAACATCTCCTCATGCATTAGGGAACTGCTCAGCTACAGTAAGTCCTGAGGAACGACAATGGAAGTTCCACTCGCTAAATACACAACGTAGAGGCAAAAAAACCCCAAACCTCTCTCTGTGTTCCTCATGTAGGAACAAACACATGGTGTAGATGGGCAGCAGGGTGGTGCAGTCCCTGCAGCTGGGGGATGGCACTGTGACATTTCTCCATCCTCTGCCACAGCTCTGCTCTGCCCGGGGAAATCTGACCTTGAGCTCATGAAAGCAGCAGCAAAGACATCTCAATTTCATTAATCCCAGGCCAGGCTGAAGGCATGTGGTGAAGGAAATGCAGATGCACCTACCGAGCTCTGCGGCACAGCCGAGCCGCGTTTCCCAAAGATAGGGATCGCTGCTGGTGTCGTGTTACAAACTGCACCCAGAGATCCTTCCTGCCAACATCTCAGCCACGGCAAGGAAGGGCAGCCATGCAGGTTCAGCTCTGTGCCGCCAGAAACCTGACTTCACACTCTTGTCTCCTCTGTGACCTGACTAACCTAGCAAGTGACAGCCTTGTTATAAATATCCAAGAATCATGAGGTGGTCACTTTCCCACTGTCACAGCTAATTAACTTCTAGGAATAACTATGGGAACTATTTCATTTTGCCATCCCAAACATGGGCCTGGAGGGATGTGTGTGTCTGACTGAACTGGCTGAGAAAAAACACCCCTCTGTTAAACATCAGGGCAGGTATAAAATACTGTGGGTATGTGCCACATATCCAAGGCTCTGCAAATTGCTAGAAGCAGCACCAAGATTTACAACACAATCTTCAATCACTTCCATCACCATTTTCAATCTCTTGCACATGGCAGTACTTGTGGACTGAGGAGATATCAAAGAGTTCATCTGTTTAAAAGCCTCAAAAAGTGACTGCGTTCCTAAAAGAAAAAAAACAATAGTGTATATAAACTGTCATTTCAGTTTAGAAAAATCTAGGCATAACCTCATAATTAGGAACAGCTAAATTGCCTACTCTTTAGTCAATGGCGAAAGGAGAAATTTATTTTGTTTAATAAACTGCTTTTAATGATTACTGTTTGTTTGCTTCCTAAATCTCAGAGTAATCATGTACTGCGAGTGGAAAATGCTGGTTAGGAGGTTTGTCTCCCGAGCTTAAATGACAAAAAAAATCTCCAGTTTTCCAGTCTGAGGGAAACTTTTCTCCATAGCCCCTCACCATTGATCTGTGAGCCTCCTGCCAGCTCCTGGTTTAAAAGGGGAACCTTGACTTATGGGCATGGAGGGCTGCCAAGAACATGAAACCAGCACCTATATCTCGGGGACACCAGAAAGCTGTAAACTGGCTGGATATAGAACAGCAATTGTTTTATAATAATTGTCCACCATACCTGCATCCTGTTCCTGTTCCAGCAGTTTACAATGGATCAATGTACCCAAAGTGTTTGTACCCAGATGAACCTGGGGCAACCAAGTTCAAAAGGCTTTTCCTTCTCTCATCTGGAATGGCCTGAAAGAAAAGGAATTTGTTCTCCCCTCAAAGAGGGATTACAAAAAAAAGCAAATCATCTCTCTCCGGTTCTGTCCACGTGTTGGAGCACAGAAAGGACAGCACAGGTATGGGTGGCAGGAGGGAGGTCACATCATTCATGATTTCCCTTTTGCAGAAGGTTTTGGAGCTGCAGGGTGGCTCTCCAGACAGCTTTCCAGGAACTGCCAGCTGGAATGCCAATGCAGAGAAGCCATGCTTTGCACAGAGACATATGTGCTCTCACACACATACATAAAGCCTCTCAGCTCGCTGCAGGAAAGGTTTTACCCCAACAGCAGAATAAGTAAGGTGTGGAAATTACCTGAATGCAAAATCGATGTGAAGATCAACCCCTTTTGATTTTACCACGGTAGCAAGGTGATCCCACTCGCAGCTGGGACAAATGCCATTGCTTCCACTTCACTATCTGGTGGCAAAAGCTATTTTAAATTCATAGACAGAAAAAAAATGACAGAGCTGAGAGGTTGAAGTTAGAGTGAGCCAAGAGTAGGAAGTGCTGCTCATTGTATCCTAGAAACAGCTTTCAGTTCCTCGGTCCTTTTCAGTTATTCATTGTGGAAGGGAGGTTGGAAGAAGTGGTGCAGATAAAGTAGATATCAGCTGAATTTTTGCCAAGCGGTCATTAATCCCTAAAATTTCAATCTTATTTTCATTAAAATTTAACAGCAGAGACATGCCCTGGACTACAGAAACACAGCTGAGTTTGAGCTTCAGGAATGTGTTTATGTGTGCATGGGTGGGAAAAAAAAAGCTACAGCTGGATGGAACAGCCTGAGACATTCCCTCACCTACAGTGCAAAAGGATGAAATTATATCATGTGCTTTTTATTTGTAGTTTACACCAAGAAAACACATGTGTGAAAGACTGAAGACATTATGATTCAGGAAGCATCTCTTTACCCAGATGAAGTTGAGAATGGTTTTCTCCAAAGAAAAAAAATGGATTTTTTTTCCTCATTATGAAGGAGAATCTCATCATGATTTAATGGTCTTATGAGAAAGAGAGCTTTGCCTTTGAGAGTCAAACAAAGCTGAGTGAAAATCCAGAAGATTTAAAAGTAACCTTGGAATGATATGCAGATGCTGGTTAAGATGTAGATATGCCTGAAAAAATATCCAGCCCCTCCTTATAAATCTTCTACCTTCCAAAACATATATTGAGCTTAAAATGGAGTGAAAGTTCTGCATATCCTTAGTGAAATCTAAAGTGACAAGGAATTCACCTGTTTTCTCTCCCCTTTGGAACCAAGTCAAGATTGCTTTGGTGAGAGGAGCTAGCAGGTTTTGCAAGTTTATATCATATCCAGTGGGGAGTCAGTGATTAAAAAGGCATCATTCTTTTGGGGTTTAGCTTTATCCAAGGCTGAACCTTCAAATAGAGATTCCAGTATGTAGGAGGGGAGGAAAATCTAATTGAGGAAAAGGAGAAGAATGTAGCTTGCAAATTCAGAACTATTCCATCAAAGATAACTAGATCATCTTTTTCATAGCAGGAATTAGAAGTGACAGATGGTCTTGCTGCTGAACCAAAGGTGTAGAAGTCCTGAGATTCAATCTGTATTTCTGGCTCTGAAACAGATTTCTTGTGCAAGATAGGGTAAAAAAGCAGCATTTCAGTAATGGCCAGCTTCTGCAGACTTCATCTGAAACAGATAAACCCTGATTTTTAGAAGAGTGGTCTGCAAGCCCCAGTTTATTTTCAGTGGGAGGAACAATGTAAAGGCACTGTGGAAAAGACAGCTTCTTTCTCACAGATTGGATTAAAAAAAGATGAAAATTTAAAAATGCAAAATCGGTGCCAAATCTTGAAAACTCTGACCAACAGTGTTTCTGAGTGGTGGGTTTACATCTGTGAAATAGAGACATTTACCCCCTTTCAAAATCGCTGTGCATCCACAGGAAAATATGATCTTAGACAAGAGAAACAGAGCAGAGGTGACACCATTGTCAATACTACAGGTAAGACACCTTTTACATTTTCAATTACATAAGCCTGCCTTCAATTAAACCTCATCAACTTTGTTCACATGAACTGAAATTGCCTATTATGGTGCTGAATTGCATTAAGCGTTGAATTTGAATTTTATTTCTGTATGCAGATATATTTTTAGTTGGCTTATGCTCTTCACTCCTTTCTGAAAATGGTAAATTGACTTCACTTTTTCTCTAACATTTAAAATAAATACCACCATAAAACTAGAACTCTCCAGCAACACCGTGCTTTTGACCAGAAATTAGAATTCAGCAAAAATATGTGTGGAAACAGTGCTGATATTTGCAGCCCCTGTGAAAATCTGCTCAGGTTGTGCTGTACAAGACTCAGAGGTCCCAAAATACTCAGACACAGTCACAGCTGATGGGGCTGAGCAGGACATCCCTGCCCTGACATCTTCCAACAAGCTGAGGGTGCTGCAGCACCGAGCAGAGGAGGTGAAAGTGATTTCTGATGCACTCTGGCTGCTCCCATCCTGCTGCTCCGGTGAGGGGGAGGAGGAGAACTCCAGCTGACATGGAAAAGGAGCTCAGGAGAGGATGAGGAAGAGAGGGGCTGAGGGGGAGCAGTTCAAACTGCAGAGCAGGGGAATGGAAACCTTCAATGAGGACAAAAGGTCTGCACAGAGGAGGCAGCAACTGGTACAGGAAAAGGTGCAAAATGAGTCAGCTAAGGAAAGATGGCACTGGGAAGAAAGTAAAAAATTAAACTGAAACCTGCACTTCTCCCTCATCACCATGAATCACAAAAAAAAACCCCATGGGCTTCTCCATCGAGTTCCCAAATAACCTCCTGGCTGATCAGCCTGTTACCCTAATTGGTAAAGATCTCTACTTGGCATCTAAATTCTAAAACTGTTAAGGGAGCACAAAGGCATAAATTTAGCTCTGGATGATGGATTGCATTTTATCATTTTGCTGCATTTTAAAACTGAGCATTTTTTGGGAAAAGAGAAGGTTGTGAAATCAAGTTCTGTAAGAATTTAGTCTATGCTAGGATTAGAGGTTCTTGTGCAGATTTAATCTGACATAGCAAATGTGTATTTTGACACTGTCTTCATTCTTTAGGTATCTGAAAGTTATGTGATCTCACATTATCATTTATACTGAAATTTTTTCTTTCCAAGTTCATGGTTTTTTTCTGTATTTTCTAGTGCAAAGACTTTGCACAAATAGCATGTAAAATTCCTAGGATATATTTGGTGAAAATTAGCTTCTACTGCTGGATCCTTTCTCTTCCACCTTCAAAAAACTTCCATGCACCTTCATATGTTTGCTAAATTCCAAAGCAAAAATAAAAACCTAGAACAAAATTTCCCTTTTTTTTATTTTTGAGCAATATAATAAAAATTCTTTCTATCTGCGCAATTATTTAGAAACAACGCTCTTTGCAAAACAAGTCAAAAATTACACGATAAATGAATGGAAAATAAAAGTACAGTCTCCTGCCTCCTCATGATACTTTGCTATATTGCCAGGGAGAAGCTGAGCACTTGCTGCCCCCAAGTGGTGTCCTATTCTTTTCTTCCTACAGGCATTTACAATGATACTTCATCCTTTTTATAGTTTAAGTTCAGAGCTGGGGGTTTTTTGAAAGAAAATTAAAAGCTTGGAGCAAACAGAATGCAGTTTTGATTCACAAAACATGTGGTTTAAAATGTATTTTTTTCTTTAAATATTAGAGAAATCTTTGGCCTTAATTTGGGTATGCTTCCTCTCTGCTCTAATGCACTGTAGAAAAGGATGCTGACATACAAAACCACACAAAATGTGAACTCCAAAAGACGTAAATATTGTTGATTATTCTTCTGTGGCTTTGAGTATTGGGCTATGCAAAACAAACCGAAAAACAGAGTCTGAGAAAAATGTCATTGCTTAAAAAGGCAACTGCAATGGGGAAGAATTGAGTTTGTCATATCTTTATTGAAGATCATGTTGAATTACTGACAACAGGCTAAAAATGAGTCAGGGAAAATGGGATTCCTATCACACTTCAGAAGTGGATTATAACTGACTCAGGAGCTAATTCAGCTGCAGCACAAAGACAGCTGGGTCAGATTCTAGCTCAGCTGAAATGAGCAATAAGAATTGTGTCTTCACGCTGCATTACATGAGAAAATACACTCCTTCCAAATTTACTCCAAACAGAAACCTTCTGTAACCACACACATGCCTTGTTGCAATCTTCACCTACATTTCCAAACCAGCACCAATTCCTATTCACTGTGGAGCTTTCAAGAGCTCCCTGGGCTGGAGTTTGTTTAATTCATGCTCAATCCAGGAGCATTAAGGAAGTGCAGAACTGCCCTGTTCATCAGGGTATTAATGTGCCTCATCAGAGCATTGAGGGGCCGTGTGTGCCAGGTCCCAGGGTGGTGTTTCAGACAGGCACAAAGCAAACAGATGGTGCCTCAAGGATAATACACACTCTTGGTTACAAGGAAATGCAACAATCAAACATAATGCAAAACTGGGAGATAGGGCTGGGACAAAAGGAGTGAGGAGAGCAAGTTCCACATGGTTCCCCATGTCTTTATGCAATAAAAAACATCTGCATATTATCATGAAATAACCACTCTGGATGCATTTATATTTTCCTCCCTCTCCAATTTTGTCCTAATGTCCCTGTCCCTCTGACATATGTTGCAATCCTATTGTGAAACCAGTAATTTTCTGAAATGTCTGAAAAATAGCAGGTGGGCATGGCACGAAAAGGCTAAACACCATCATTTGGGACAGATTCCAAAGGAGATGTATGTTGCACATACTAAAGGGAAAAAAAGGACGGGAAAGGGAAAAAGGACAGTAAACAAATCAGAATTTTTCTATTTTCTTATAAGATCATACATACCCTGAACTAGCAAAGCTGCATCCTCTTGGACTGCCACCTGCACAACCCTTGTTTTTTCCCCTCAGTGCTGCTGGGAGCCTGGCTGGTGCCAAGGCAATGCCAGGGAGGCATCTCTGCTGTTTTGGAGAACCAGCAGGAGCTGCAGAGCCTGACACAGCCAGCACAACACACCAAGCAAAACGTTTCCTTAATGTGCCACTGCTGCTGGTGCTGCAAGCTGAGAACCTCAGCTGCCCCCTCACCTGACTTACCCCTCAAAGCTCAGATTTCACCCTGGTGGTTGAGCTTGTCTGCTTTTTGTACAGCACCCTTTCCTCTGTGAGTTTCAGCAACTGCTTCTCTTACATTTCTTCAAAGGGGCAGTAATGACGCCTAGGCTTTGGTTTACACCAGGAAGAGAAGCTACAGAGACCTCCTATTTCCCTGCATCCTGCCTGGATACCATTTCCCAAAGAGTTCATTTGTCTGGGGGAAAGTGTAGCACAACAGAGCTGCAGTAAAAAAGGCCACCATGTTACGTGATGGGAAAATTTTGGGTAATTTCATGAAGCATCCAAGCAGGAAAGCTTGGATCCCTATAATTCCAGTAATTTTGAGAAAACATCCAAGCATTTATTCTAAATAAAAGCAAACACCTACTCTAGACTTACAAGTACTCCATCTTGAAACTCCAATACTTTATGTTCCTGTGACAGATTTTAAGATTATATAACTTGCAAAGTAACATAGACCTTGCCTTCGTCACACCACACCTGGTTTTCTGTACTAGCAGATGTCATGCAAATATCAAAACATATGTATCAGGAGAGGAATCTAAAATGCCACCAGTGGAAAAAACCAGCATAGTTGAGTTCATGAGCTGGAAACAAGAAAATCTGTCTCCAGAGCTGCTTTCTTGCAAAAAAAGCCCTCAGGATTCACAATGTGAAAGGACAGTTCTCACAGAGATGTCTGTATCACCCTACTCTATCTGAAGAACAACAACAACAACAACAACAACAACAACAACAACAACAACATATCTGCATTTAAAGAAAGGAGTGGTTTGTTTTGCTTTAGTTACTTGAAAGGTACTTGTAAGAGAAATACAGTATGTCTAATTGTAGATGAAGGAGAAGATAGGGATTTCCTTCTGGTGTCATCAATGTTAAGCACAGGACAAAAAACAGAATATATAGGGAAATCTTGACCTTCTGAACAGGAACATTTCTTGTCCTAAATCCTCCAGTTTCTAACTCAGGCACTGTCAATGCTGTTACCCTGAAATTCTTCACACTGCACTGCATGGCACTCACTGCTTTGCAGTCCTGCTCCTGGTTTTGCCATCCCCCCCACCATTAATTCATTCGTTTGTTATTTCAGCCCTTCTTCTTTTTTAGCAAGGAAGGAGCTACAGAAAACAGCAAGGAAGGACTCCCCTCACCAGGACTCTTTAATTTTTTCCTGTTATACTGTAAAACTGAAAAGCCCTAAATGGAACAGTTGGATGGAAGAGGCCAAGAAAGCAGCTTGTGTGCGTGCTTAGATGGAGAGGAGCAGAACTTGCAGCATCTCTGCAAATAATGTCCCTGGCAAGGAGTGAATATAGTTTCAGAGACTCTGGTTCTTTTGCTATTCCCTAATAAATATATGAGAAGCACAGCACCAATGGTCAGCCAGGCAGAACACACACCAGAACAGAATTTATGATTGAACAGGCAAACAAAGCAGCATTTATATTTCTGAGTCTACAAATCTGGTCAAGCACTGGAGCAAGAGAAACAACAATGAAGCCCACAAACAAACCTATTCACAGGGAGCAGGGCAGAGAAAAGAAAGGTGTAACTTTTCCTGTCTTGTTGGGAAGAAAGGACATAGAAGACACACACTCTTGCCAGGAGTTAACAACCATGAGCTGCTGTGACTCCTGTGACAGAATAGAGGTCTTGCACTAGAAGTTAAGCAGCAAAATATGAGCTGCATGCTCATGTTATTGACCCAAGAACTCACACATCAACACGTAACTTGGAGCTGTTAAAAGTTCCTTAATTAAAGGCACATTTGTGGCTCACTTACTCCAGTCAGCAGGAGAGCTTCTGGTTTGTAAAGCAGACAGGCAAGATCCAACCAAGGAAAAGGCATGCAGAGAGCAAGAGGAGACAAACTTGCAAGAAAAAAATCATGCTCTGAGCACAGACCCTTTCACAGAGCAAGGTGAAGGACCAGCAGCTGGCTCAGAGTGGAGGTGCGGCAGTACAAAGCACCATCCACACAAGGCAGTAGCAAGGTGAAAAATAACCTATCCACAAGCAACAGGGATGGGGAGCCTCAATGACCCCCTCTAGTCAGAAGGGGCTGAGTCAGGCATAAAATAAGCAATCAAAAGTCTCCATGCTGGAAAGGATTGGAAGATTTAAAAGTACATACCTGGGACAGAGTGCAAGTCCATGTTCCTCAGCACTGTGCCCAAATATCAGGCAAAAAGCAGGAAATAAAAGTCCAGAGCACCACAAAATGCAGAAAGATGATTTAAGGTGGACAGTTCTACTTTATTTCTTGTCTCCTACTAAATATAATTGTAAGTCTTACTGTTTAATTTTGGAACACAATGGTGGTTCTGGATAAGACACTGAATCAGGTCTATGGTTTAATTTCTTATCTTTTCTATTGTCTTGCAACACGACATTGGCAGATTATTTTCTTCTCTGCATCACTACTTCACCTCCTAAATTTGGCTAGTCTTGAATACTTAGATAAGAGAAATTTCCTGTCAAGGAAAAACTCCTGTGAGTTTTCACAGTGTCTGGTATAATGGGACCTTAACCCTAATTTATACCTCAAGGTGCTACTAAATTTTGAAAATGGTCACTTACACATTTTACAATGCCTGAATGAATCCACTGCTGCAGAGGAAGCTTCACATTAATGTAGAATAAATAGGTCATTTTACCAAAGAAACATTATTTGTAAACCAGGCAGAACCAGCCAGGTGATGTGAGAGAACACCCCAACATGGGGACTATCATGGCTACACCTTGCAGTATTGGTTTCGTGGTGTGAGGACAAAAATTCAGTCCCTGAACCTGCACCACTGCCTTGAGCTTTGCCAGTGACTGCTGCCATTTCATGTGGTGGTGGTTTCTCGTGACCTTCTGCATGAGTGAGACCCCAAAGTGTCTTTTGAAACAGTGACCTTACCACTATAAAGAAAAATGCTTTTAAAAGTCTATTTGTGTAAATCTTGGCCCAAATCTTTATATATAAATATAAATATAAATATAAATATAAATATAAATATAAATATAAATATAAATATAAATATAAATATAAATATAAATGTAAGTGTGTGTGTGTGCATGTGCGTGTGCGTGTGTGTGCGTGCATTTCTGTCAGTACTAATTATTCTTTTTTCCACAGAATTGTAGGAGATAAGATGCCAAGTATGCGAGAGAGAGGAGGGCAGCTGGGTTGAAAGCAGAGGGATCTTTGTGTCCCATCAGAAAGCAGAGCTGGTGCACTTCTTCTGCAGCTTCACTCGGTAGCCTTGGTGGAGACCTCCTACATAAAGGTTTACAGTAGCACTTCAAAATACCACCATGGGAGACAGGAAGATGGTGAGGAAACAAATATGCAGAAAAGGTAACTGGAAACCAGATGAAAAAGCAATATAAAAACATAGTATGTCTGTGGTCTCCACTGTTTCTATTCCTCTCACCAATATGTGACATTAGGTAAACTGATTTATAGCTTCATGTGGTCATTATTAAAAACAATTGACCAAATTCCTGGTCTCCAAAAGAAGCTACCACTTCTACAAATTAGGCTAGTGCAAAAATTCATTTTTGCTCACTCTGGAGTTCATTTGCCTCCGATAAACAGCCATTGATGCAAGATAAGAAATGCTCTATTCTTTCACACCTTTCCTGGATCACAGGGTGGATGAAGGAAGAGGTGCAGGTGATAGGGGTTATGGACTGCAGCACGTCAGGAAGATCATAAGACAGAAAGGGTATTTCCAGCTATGGACCAATAATGAGAGATAAAAAGGGGATTTCTGACATTTTGGATACCATTTCAAATTGCTGTTGCATTTATTACAAAAAAAAAAAAAAATCAACCTTGAGGTCTGCCAAGGATTTATTCACTGTGTGACTGCAACCAAGTTCATTCCCTTCCAGACACTTCTGTTTGCTTTGTCTTACCCATTTCATTTCTTTGGGGCAGGGAATATTTCCTTGTCTGTGTTTTCACAGATATCAGAGCAAGGTCACTCCAGTCTTGTGTGATATCCCTTGCTGATAGTTTAACAATGACGTCTAAAGATTCATTTAGACCAAATGGGCTCAAAGTCTTCCTACCAGCAAGGAAGTTAAATGCTGGTTTTGGTTAAGGACACTTTGAATAAATTCAGGGTTCGGAACCCACAGACAGCTCTACAGAATCAATTTAACCACTGGTAGTCCCTCAGGTGAGAAATGTAATCTGCTCCCATAAAGCAGTTGCAGCATTTCCTTCCACACAAAACTCTGCTGCCCACAGCAATTCCTCACCAGTCTGCACAAAACGAAGCTGACCTACAGATGCTGCTGAGGCAGGAAAATGGCACTGAATCAGCTGCATGGAAGAAAAGATAAAAGAACCAGAAACAAACCATTCAAGCAAATAATTTTTAATAAAACCATCAAAACACCAATATAATGGGAAATGCGACACTCAAAGGGAACTCTCAGAAAATATGCAGAGCAAGTTCTTTTTTTTTTCAATTAAATGAAAGAAAAGTAACTACTTCAAAGGAGATACTTACACAGAAACTCAAGGCATCCCACATTTAGTTAATTTATGTAGTTGCCAAGTTCACCTATTTCATTACCAATGGAAAAGCGGAGGGGTTTTCAACATCTAGTAGTTATGAGTATTACATATTTTACCATTAGAGCACATTCACAGAGTTTTCTTTTTTGTGCCTCACAACTGATTCTTTAAAGTATGTAATGTATATTCATTAAAATGCTGATTAATCAATGACCACATATTCCATAAAGGGGTGGGGGAAATGGAAATATTACAGACCAATTCTCTATTTAGAATTAGATTTCCCAATCCACGTTTATCTCCACATTTTCCACTGATTTCCTTTTACAGATCCCACAAGCTGCTCATCCCTAGACCCAAAGCAAATTCTGTACCCATTTCACTTAATTCCTTCACATGTTTATTCATTTCAATACTATTTTTTTTTCACTTCTGACACTTTCCAAGATGTTTTCATTTTTTCAGGTGGTGTGAATCGTGCCATTCATTCCTGCTGACCTTTACAAAAGCAAGAGGAACCTTCATTTTTACAAGTCTCCCATTAACATTCAAAATGTCTGTGCCACATTTCCTTTAGCCAGGTAAATGCAGCTGAGAAGATTAAATGGTCTACTTAATTTGCTGATTCCAGCAGAATCATTCAGACTCACTTAAGGTACCCACATTTAAACTAAATGATTCATACAGTGACAGTGGAAACCAGAGGAATTCCTAATTATTAGCTAAAAGTGTTAGTGGTAATGTAAAAGGGTTGTGGATGGTGTCTCAAGGAATTTTAGCTTGTTGGGTCAGCCTTTTTTGGGGAGTTAAAGCATCGTAGCAAACCACAGCTAATAACTGTGTGCTTTATTAACTACTGCTGGCTTTCAGCTGCTGTAGGTTTTAGTTCTCAGCATCCTTCCTTGCCCCACAGATTGAGGGTGACTATGTTGGATACTCCTGTCAGCAATTTACTTTTGTCTGCAGTTTTGAAATAGCTGCTATATTCTTTCATTTTTGTTTGCTCCATTCTGAAGTCCTTTCCTGGTCCTTCAGTGTTTTTGAAATGCCCAGTTTTCTTAAAAGAGGGTACCTAAATCTCCCTCACATTTAATGGGATGTGAAACATGGAAACAGGCAAATTGTTTCTGTGTATCTTGCAGTATCTCTGAGAATATAAAATACACTTCAATTTCTATAGCACTTTTTACAGGCATCACAAAAATGAGCACACTTTACTGCAATATTCAATAAAATTACTGTTAAACAGAGAACTGATTTCACCCTCTCCTGAATTTATAAGGAGTAACTACAGCTGACTGCTCTTTCTTGATGTCACACCAATCACTCTCTGGAGGATAAAAAAACCCTTTGGAGAATTATTTTTCTTTCCTGGAATGCTTTAAGCAAAGCTTGCAGGAGAAGGAGACAGACCATAGTCTTAGGTGACTTTCAAGCCTCACATCCACATCTCACTCAGGCAAACATCTGAGCTGGAAATTTGGCTGAAGTGACTCACAAAAGCCCTGTCAATAATCAAACAGAAATCCCTGGGCCAGAGCAAAGGGCCAGCTGGGGCTGTGTTTTGTGCCTTATGCAGAGTCTCAGATGCTCTAACAGTTCAGATACTCACGAGGAAGCTGTTTATGTCCTCACAGTCTTTTGAGGACACACAAGAACTTTCTAGTCCTGGCCTGAGTCACCTTCAGACAGAGGAGCACATTTATAGGCTGGTGTTGTGCTCAAGCAAATATTGGTGAATGCAGGGACCCAGCAGAAGCCCTAAATCCATGAAATCAAACCTATAGGCAGAAAAAATCTGATTAATATGAAATCCTACCAGGAGGATTATGAAGACATCTGCAGCAAGACAGCTGTCACAATATTTACTTTACAGATGACAGAAAAAAAAAAAGAAACCCAAAACGTTTTAGACACTCTTTAAATTGTAACATCTTAATTTGATAATAGCAATTTATATTAAACATGCTGATAGAAGTTTGAGAACAGGGTAATTTAGAAAGAATCAGGTTGCATCCAACATTACAATTTCAATAGATATGTTATTTATCAAATATATGTTTAAAATGTTATTTAGCAAATCTAGAGTAAATCAAGTCAATTTATCACTGATGCCACATAATGTGAGTTTTCAGAAGAAAAAAATTTCATAACTTCTTGGGGGGGAAAAAGGGATTTTAGTAGATGCTTAAAGAGAACTCTCACTTCTCCAGCACAGCCAGTTCTGGTTTAGTTTGTGCTAAACACAAGCATATATTTACAAAATAATACCACTGTCAAATACAGATACATTGAAGAGAAGGTTAGGGTGGGGGAGGTCCTGGAAATAAAGTGCTCTAATGGAAATTGCTTTTGGCAGGAGATAGGCAGGAGGCTTAATAGTGTAGTATATACAACAGAAGTCACATTTAGTAAATTCCCCAAGTCTGGTAGGCAAGTCTCACTCAGTTCAAAACATCAACTGAGACAGACTCGGTTTGCTTCCTCCCACTTAGCCTTGATGCAAAAACATTAAGAAAAACCTTTTCCTTGCAGAAAAATTATCATATTGGTGTGTCTATACAAAGATCAATTACTCTCTGCTGGAAGAGAGTGTTACCACAGAATCAGCCTCTTCTCTTTGGGCTACCAGAAAACCAGGCAGAAATCATAACAAGCACAAGCCAAATAAGCCATGTAAAATTACAGTTGCAGAGGAGTTTATCATATATGGCTCCACTTTGCCTGAGGCTCAGGAAGTTTCAGGTTTTCTGCACTGAAATAACTTCTCAGCCAGGAAATATGAGGAGGGTCTATAAAAAATAGTACTTTCAAATATATATCTGTTACATGCATTTTAAAAATCATGGCAGAGAAACAAAGACAAAAAGAAGTGTTAGTTCCAAGTCAGCAGCGAGTATCTACCATTTATTCATGATTTTTAACTTGTGTGTGGGGAAATGTCCTTCTGAGACAAACCAGCCCCTTCCATTCTTCCCCTGCTTTTCAACTCTCTAGAAGAAACTTCCACTGTATTTTGCCATTACCAGTGTTATTTCCAGGTATCTGAAAGTTCAAATAGTCTCGTGCCATGAGAAGTATTTTCTTCTTTCATCCCATCCTGAATAAGCATATCCTCTGTCTGGTCTATAATGTTCATTTTGGCTGAAGTTCTTCCTTCCTATCTCCCCCTTAAGCACAGACATACTTTTTCTATGTTTCAGGTCTTAAAATCTGTCACTTAACAAAGAGCTGAGAACAGGAGAAAGGAAAGAATAAAAAGCTGGTTTGTTCCATGGTGGATATCCTTCATATTCTGTTCTAAGAGGGTCTCCCACCTCAGATATTTACCAATTCCAGATGTTTCCGTGAGAGGATTAATCCTGTCCCCCCACTCCCAATGAACTTAATTGTTCTACAGCATCCTGCAGGATATGGAGAGGGGAAAAAGAGGGTATTTTCTTCTTGACCCTTAGCTGCAAAACAATTTGTACCCTGAATTTGGGAACAGACAGTTTCTCCAATGCTCCCACAGTGTAAACATGAGCCATCCTCTGCCTCCAGACTGTCTCGTTTCATTAAAGATAACAAATTGGTTTTATTCAATGATATCACAGGAGCAAACTCCTAAACTACCCCCTCGTGTTGGTTTCTATCCTAAATTTTCTTAACAGGCATTTGGGAGGTTTTTGATCTTCAGACATCTGCAATTCACTCTGTAAACTGATAAAGTCACAAGTAAGACAAACAAAGCAGCACATGAACACCTTAAATCTGGCCAGCAGTGCATAATGCATTTTTTTCAGCAGGTAGACTCCAGAAAATTGCTTCATTTACTTCAAGAATGCACTGTGAACTTACTGTATGAATGTAGCATGACTCTGGAGCCAGAATACACTTCAGGGATGGCTTAATTACCTGTGCTGTTCACAGACACAGTACAATTCAATAGAACCTCATGAAAAAAACCCAGTGGTGAAATTTAAAACACTAAAGGAAGCTGGAGTGTGCTTTGGTGATATTATTTTTTCTTGTAACACCTGAAGAGCATCATGTGCTGTGATGATAGAACTGTGCAACACCAGATTATAACTGAGGTACTTGGGATTTTTCAAAACCTAACATTACTCCTCTGCCTACATTTTTAGGGTGCAGCTACCCTGTATCCCCTCATCAGGAATCACACAACCTGTGAGGATCACCTGGACTCCACAGGAATTCCCCTGCCACCACAAATTAATGCTACCCATTTGCAAAACACCTCAAAAGATCAGCCAAACTTCGAAGAATAAAAGGTGGGCTGTCACACACAACAGGGGTGTAAAATCAGATTTTAACCTCTTCAGTATAGACTTTTCCTTTCAAAATTTTCTACTTCCCAAATAAATAACCTGTAATAAGCATATATGGGGTTATAGAACATGGCTCCTGGGAAAGCAGCTGCCCCACCAGCCCACTTTTCAGAGTTTCAGTTCTCCCTCTCTCTCTCTCCCTCTCTCTCTCTCTCTCTCTCCCTCTCATCTGGCCTCCATTATTTCCAGGATTTTTTTTCAATGAATGCTGAACAACGAGAGTTATTTGCCATAATTTCTTATTAATTAAGTGCAGAACTATAATCAGTTAGAACCACTAAAGCAGAGCATATATATATAACTTGAGTTATTTTATGTTCTCTTCCCAAAGAAGGCCAATAAAAATAAAGAAATCAAGAGGCAGGATTGAAGAGTAATTAGTGATTTTGAGTTCCCAAAAGGAAAAATCTTCAAGTCTGTTGTCAACATCTTTTCTCTGTAAATGAGGTTCTTGGAAAATCCATCCAATCAGAAATATACATCCAAGTATAAACCCTCCTCTCTTCCAGATTTATAAATAAATATGCATAGCTAGATTTATATCTCTTTACCTTGTCCTAGTAGAAACAGCTATTAGAAACAATTAAATGATTAACTAATTAACATAGCAGCTCACCATTAACAGAATTTTTTGTCTTATATTGAGAAGTAGCAGAGTGGAAAATTATCATTCTGTTGCCAGCAGAGCACCAGGAAGCTCTTCAGAAGCAGTATGAAATGCAAAAATTCATTCTCTTACCCGAGGGGTGCTTTTTTTCCCTCGCATTATCACCCGAGTCAGTACTGCAGAAGAGATAAATGTCTAAGAAACAGAATTACTTTATGGATTAACTACAAGCAATCAGGCTGCAACTTCCTCAGCATGTTGCCATTTTACAGCTGGATTCTGGTTCTGATCTCGCTGGTCAGGAGAAGGAGAAATGTCATTAAAACCAGAGAAATTGTCTCAGCAAAGCAGAGGGAATAGCATCCCTACCTTGGCACCTACATCTGCCCCTCTGTGCTGGGTGATGGAGACCAGCTTGATTCCCCTAAACTGAAGCAAGACATTTTGGTGGCGAGTGGGGGCTATTTTTATTTGGAGCTTTTAATTTGGAGCCCTTATGTTTCACATTTCAAAGAAAACCCAAGTGTTTGTCTTTTTCTTGTTGAAATGCAAGTTAAAGTACACAATTGCACGACACCGAGTTGCTGACATCATATACATCACATGATGTCATGGATGCTGTCAACACTGTGCCATATTTATAAAGTAAAAAATAGCCTTTTACAGAAACAGCTCACATTTTCACTGCCACACAGCTCTTCTCCTTTTCTTTTATGCAAATAACATGCATAATTTACTTTCCTATGCAAATAAATCCTAGCCTTTATTCAACCCCTCTGGTTGCATCTATTTATAAAGGATTGATTCAAAGGCATACAACTTCTTTTCCACAATTTCCTGTTCAAGACCTCCCCGTAACATCCTTTAAGTGACAGCAAATAAGTTTCCAAATACCTGCTTTTAACCTGACACAAATTAAGTAAAAACAACACCACCCCACCATAAATTAAACAGAAAAAACACCACCCCCACATCCCACATATTTTTATTTTTTCCTCATGTAAGGCAAACCCATTCAGGCTGTGAGCTGTTAAACACACTGCATTCCTTGGTTAAGGAAGGAAAAAAATAAAGATGCATTGTGTTTGGCCAGGATGGCAAAGCAATGTGCTTCTCACCAGTTGTGAAACTGCACTCCTAAAACCACTGCTACCACTCTTTTTGACCATTTTTTCAGTATTTTATGATCAGGCAGTGATCAAAGGTGGAAATCACCTACTCTTTTGCATAATCATATTCAGCTACACTTTCTCCCTGGGGCTGGACCATCTTTGCAGAGAGTCCAGCTGAAGTTCCACTGTTAGACTCCCTGTATTGGCACTTAAAAAAAGCTTTGTTTTCATTGTGGTATTTAAATCACCCTTCTATTTCCTACTCAGACATGTGGCTATAATAATTAGCAAAACAGAGAAATTTGAGTAGATTTAAACTAATACATTCTCTAGCAAAATAACCTGACAACTTTCTTCTTCATTACACATTTTCCCAATTGCCTGTAATTCCCTAGGAAGACCTGTCCAAGGAAAAGCCATGGATTGCCATCACTGCTGTCTGGGTCATATTTCTTCTGCAGTCTTTAAAGGAGGTGGTGGATGGGGGAAAATCTAGAAATTATAAGCATTAAGGCTTAAACTCAAAAGATGTGGTGAGATGATTTACTTAATTCAGTTGTGACTCTTTGGATTTTTGCACCCATAATGACATTCAGCCAATTAAAATGGGTCTCATACACTTACCTGTAGATAAAAAGTCATTTAAGTCCATTTTGTACCACTGCAAAAAAGCCACTGCTAAGAAACCCTGAACTGCATTTCTCTGTGCCATCCTCTACATTACATCAAGCACAGACTTCTTAGTGAAAAAGAAGAATATGGGAGTAACACACTGTAAAAAATACTGATATTATTATAAAAACTAATATTACAAAGGGTAGCACCTTCGCAGCAGGATGCTCCTCATATAAATGAAATAACCCAAGATCATTACTAACACATACATTCCTTCTTTCAGAAATTTCTCAAGTTGTATATATTGTGTGAGACCATTTCTTAAATTTGAAGAAGCTAAAACTCACCTGCCAACACCTCTGAATTCACAAGGATCATGAAGAGCCACTATCTGTGATGTAGGAGATTTTTATAATGTTTTATTTGGTTTAGAGCTCCACTTCTGCTTTTGCTTGGTTTGGCACACTATTCTTCCAGTGCTGCCCTGTTTTCTAAATTGATTAAATCAGCCTGACTGATGGCAAAGGGGTTGGGACAGCAACACAGGCATTAGTTAGACAGAGTAAAATTCACCAAAGGAATATTTTGTGACACAACAAATCCTGCTGATACTGAATGCACACTGTGTTGTGGTATCAGTTAAAACTTCTTAAGTTGTAGTTCTCAAAATTACACTTAGAACAGCCCCATTTCCAGTTGAAGAAAGAAGCTGGGTGTTATAAAAATCCATTCTAGGAATGATAAGAAGTGCAAGAAAAATATATTATTTAGAAAAGCAAGGAGCCTCCTCAGACCTGAACTTACTTAACAGAAGCTCTGGAAGAACATATTCGGAGGAAGTACAGCACTGCAGGGCCAGAATTTGTAGTATTCCTTTATTGCAGTTGATTTCATGACAATAAAATCAACTGTCATGAAATCAATTGCAGTAAAGGAATACTACTTTGCTATGTTGCAATGTGGGTTTTCTGAATCTACTGAAGATCAGGACCATACCCAGGCTGCAACCAGCACATCCCAGTGGAATTGGGAGCCTCTGCTTCCCAGTCTTTTCAGCCAGAATACAAGTGTTCATCCAATTGCAAAACAGTTTTGTTGGAACCCTGGAGGCCAAAAATTTCAGGCTTTCTGCACTGAGAAGTGCTGACCCTCAAGCAAGCACCACATTTGACTTGAGGTCTTAGAACAGGCTTCCAAGGTTGAGTGATAGCACTGGGGTTGTGGGTGTGTAGTTTGAATGGTATTTTGTGATCTCACAGGGTGAAAAACGTAGATTTAAGATTTTATATAGTATATATGGTATATAGTAATACATGTGAGTCAAGATGGAGAACTTTGGGTGTTGTCTGAGTTCTTCTTCTTAAATTTCTTTTTCCTTCTTCTTCATGGGTTTGGGTGGTTTTCTGTAATTGGTTGGTGGAGTCTGCATTGCAGACTTCAAGTAGTTAGTTATTGGGTTTAAAGTAAAAATAATTCAGGTGGCATTTCATGATTAGATGGATTGTCCTTGAAAAGACCTGGTAGAGATAGAGAAGCTCTCCATTTTACCTAATTTCTCTAGCTTGCTAGTTAGAGCTCACGGCTCATGAGTCTGTAAATAGATAAGAAATAATAAACATCCAAGTCTGAACATGCACTTCGACTCCCGTGTATTAATCCCAATCCTAGCAGGGAAAAAGAAGCCAAAACCATCACACAGTTTCAGTTAGCATTTACCTAAATTGCAGGAGATACAGAGAAAGCCATCCAAGCCCCTGTGTAACTCTATTCTCTCTCCAGGAGCCTGTAAGTGGCAGCCTTCCTTCCACCACCCCAGGCACACTGACACTGTTTTAAATGGCTTTGCTCTCCCTGTTTTTCTAACCTGCCCTATGGATTTTACAGCCCACTTACAGCCACCACCACTTCAGCTCTGCTTGGATTAACCCACAGGATATTTTTCTGTGGTTTGTGCTCTAGTCAGTCTCATAGCCCAGCTCCAGGAGGCAGTTTGTTGAAGAACAGAAACCACTGACAGCAGATGCTGCCAGAGACCAGGTATCCAGGAGAAACCTCTGCATCCCAGGGGAAAACTCCTGGAGGAAAGGGCAGGACAAGCACTGGAGCAATGCCCCAGAATACTGATGAAGGTATGGCTTGAAAGAACACATTTCCAACAAAAACCTGGCAATGCAGCACTGGAAAGAGCCCACATCCAGTCAAACTCAGCTGCAGGCACCACAGATCAACACACCAGTGAGAGGACCCAGATCCCCCTCTTGCTGTGACACCTGGGATGGGAAATAAAAGCAGAATATTCATATTTCATTTAGTGTTCTCCCCCTCCACCGAGGACAGAACACTCAGAACACATCTGGCTGATGTTTTCCAAGCTTTTTAAGACTCCCATGAAGGAGATGCCATGGCAGGAGAAGATGAGAGGGCCCTAAATCAGCTGGGAAAGCAGGATTCCCATACAAACATCCTCTCCCTCAAGTCAATAGGATTTTGAGGTGGGTGTCATAACCTCCATCTGCCCCAAACACATCCCACCAAAAATCCTGGGGTCCAAACATGACCAGTGGGATAAACATTTCAGAAGGCACATTGAATGATACCTCCAAGGACATCTCAGTTCCTAATGATTGGATTTCTCTTTTCTTTTTCAGCCAGACAAGAATTCTCTTATTAGTGCTCAGAGATTTCAGGGCTCAACCCCCATTCTCCAGTAGGAAATTAAACATTTTTGTGGCTATCCTTCAAACTCTGAGCTAACGTTTCTCAAAATCTAGCATTTATTTTGCAAGAAATTCCACCTTTTTCAATGAAGTTTTACTCTCAAAGGAGAAGATGATTTCCAAAATTTCCCATGGAATAAAATCTCTGAAGTCTGTTTCTTTAAAAAAGAATAACTAGGAATTTTCAACTATTTAAAAGAAATGTTTTACTGCTTCATTTATATATACTGTTATTATATTATTTAACAAATTGAAGTATAGGAAATTGGTTAATCAGGAATTAAATATAACTACTCCCATTAATTCATAAAACATTAACTTTTTATTCCGTTTTGAAAATCATTAATGACAGTAGCAATTCAATACACACTGAAGGCTTTGCTCTTCTTTCTGCTTAAAACTTCTTTGTCTGTGATGAAAGTTTCATCGCATTTTTACTAACAGAACATATATAAAAGATGAAACCAAATTTCAAGCAAAATGTGCAGTTTCTTTTTGCACCATCTTATATCCTTTTGAAACATTTTCCAAAATGGAAATATATACACATATTTTTAAAATTCTTTGTGAAATTGTTTGAAAGAGATACCACATGGGCATATTTCCACATTAAAAATTCATCTGATTTTTCTGACAAACCCTTTTCTGGTTAATTGCACTGGGATTTTCATGAGGAGGGCCCCTAAAAACCTCACTCAGTTGAATACAGAATTTTGTTCCCTCTCTATACTTCCTTTTGGGATCTTGAGTGCACAAACTTTCCCAGTATGGACTTTTCCTTTCAAAATAAACCTGTTCTCCATTTCTCAAAAAACCAGACCATTAAGAGACATCTATTAGATTGCAGAAAGTGGTTGCTTTTATTCAAAATACACATCCAGGAAAGTTGGTGCCCCACCAGGTCCCTTTACAACAGTTTCAATTCCAGCTCTCATTTGTTACATCCAGGCTTTTGCTCCTGTGAATCCTGATCAAAATTCTGCTGAGCCTGGGGAAGGGGCAGGAAATTTTTCTACCAAAGTGTTTATTTGATTAGTTTTATCCCTCTTTTTTTCAACATGAAGACCAGAAGTTTATGTTAATTGGCACTAAATTAGATTAAATTAAAATTCCTCAAGTAGGGACAGCTTTGCCTGCAACAACTGCCTCAGTCACTTGTGCTTCTCTACCTGCACTGGAATTTATGACAAAATAAAACCAGCCTGATAAACACAATGACAAAGCAAGCAATAATTTCACCAAGGAAACACTCACCACTCTAATAGCACTAACATGCAGGTGTTAAAACGAAGATCCCAGAACTTTAACAGAAATATATTTCACATCCACCTACTGTAAACAACATCAGACTCTCTACACTATGACAAATCAAAGGGCACAGGATGCTTATTCTTAGAATAAGCAGGTACAGAACATTCCTATCACAGATGATTACATAAAATAATAGATCTAAACCTGACATCAAACTATATTTAAGATTTAACCAGTCTTTTCTTACAGACAGTTGATTTTCCTACCTTTCTGGTTCATTACTCAGCATTAATTCATATTAATGAGCCAACACACCTTGTCTGACTGCAGGCACATAGCACCACGGATGTCCAAACTTCCTAAATCCTGTCTCTCATTTAAGGGTTCCTTAAATGGTCTGAAGTGTGTATTTGGAATGTCAGAAAACCAAAGTGTCTCACACTTTATTTATCACAGAAAGCTGTCAGGGTCAGGTGCATTAGAAGTCTCCAGACCACCTGCCATGGATTACCTTCCTACAGGAATAAGGAAGATAAGGAGGGTGAAAGGTGTCAAAATCTCAACCTATAGGGCAGCAAACCCCTATGCATTTTATCACAGTTACAAAGTAATAACCCAGGAAGGATTTGGAAGTAGACCCCATTCCCACCTCCCTCCTGGGGGAACAGGTTGCCCAAGGAAGCTGTGGATGCCCCATCCCTGGAAGTGTCCAAGGCCAGGCTGGATGGGGCTCTGAACAACCTGGTCTACTGGGTGGCAGCCCTGCTGATGACAGGCAGTTTGAAACAAAATGGGTTTTAATGTCCCTTCCACCCCTAAACCATTCTATGACACTTTACAGAGGCAGAACCTGCCTGAAGAAACACTTCAGCTGAAATTCTAAGTCACACAGGTTCCAGGTCTGGATCAAAACAGGATTTCTCCACTGCCTGAGGAGGGGCTGTGCTTCAATCTACCAGCAGTACAAAACCAAACCTCCACCCTGAACATCCTCCCAACATGAGCTCAGCTAAAAGGAAAAAGCTTCAAATTTTAGTGGTCTGTATCTAAGGAGAAAAGAGGAAGTAGCAAAGAAAAGAAAGCAGGTATTAGTAAATCAGAGAAAACTCTTCTAGTTTCATACAAACTCTTACCAATTTCTTGAAAGAACTTTTTGTTAGTTAACTCAGGGGTTTCCTACCTCTTCTTTTCTGTGTTCTCATGTTTGTTTCTTCTTGTTGCTTTGACTGTACAAAATAAAACTCTGGTTCCCCACCCAGTAAGGAATTAACAGACACTGTAAACTGAATCATGACATTCGCATTTGCTCATTCTCCTTATCAACTTGACATTCCCTGTTCCTCTTCCCATTCTCCAGGTTCCTGGAGGAGGCCACTGTGTGGCAGCCCAGTACCAAAAACAGAGGGCTGACAGGGTCATCAGTGTCCCAGTGAAAATTTATCATGGCAATAAATACATAGGGAGCAAATATTCAAATCTTTTTGCTGCAGTCACAGATGACAGGAGTGAGAGGGACAGGATTACTTGCTCTGTTGCTGAAGGAGCTCACTCCATGCAGGTGTAGCCAAATACTGTGTTAAGGATCTTCTCTCAGTCACCTTTGCAGGGAAATATTTTGCAGAATAAAAAATCTGATGAAATTTTCTTGTGAAGTTTCAACTTAAAATTACCTTTTTCGGTATTATTCCATTTAATTCATTATGTAACTTTTACTTTAGAAAGGTGAGGAGTATACCAGCTTTTACATAGTCATAAAATAACTTTTAGCTTCTTCCACTACTCCTATGAGAAGCACAGCAGCTGATATAATGGTAAGTTAAAAAAACAAACAAGTCCACAAATCTCAAACCCCACCATTGTAAGGAGACACACGCAGGGAAAACAGAATCTGAACCAGACAGAATATTAACATAATATTTCAGTTCAAAGACCCCAAAGAGTACTTGTGTCTTCTCATTTCTGAAGTGTGAATGATGATTTCTCTTTAGAAAATTCTAAAAGAAGCATCCAGACATGCCCAAATCTGAGTGCCCTGCATCACACCTCCTTCTACATCCTGGACAAACAACCAAGTCTGTGAAAATGTCTTTTCCTTTTCTCTCATTACAAATATGTTCTGATGTGACTTCAGCCTCTTGAGCTGTGACCTCATCCCACCTAGCCAGCTGAGTAGATCTACAGGTCTGATCAGTGTTTGGATGGACAGAGCCAAGGAAAACCTCGCCTTGTCCCACAGCTCTGTGGCTGATTCAGTCAGTGGAGCCTTCTCTTCTGAGTCAGCACTGAGTCACTGGTGGGGCTCAGTGCTATGGGACGAGGTGTTTCCAAAGTGTTTCCACTAAAATACAAACCAAGTTCCAGCTGAGGACTAAACACAGCTCTCTTCAGCCAGGACAATGAGTGCAACAGCTTTACACGGGTGAAAATTCAGAAAGTCAAAGAGTCTTTTATTTCCTGCATCTAGAAACCAGATGATTTAATCTGATTATTATATAGCAAAACCTTCACATCAGGCAGTGACACTGCTCTGGCTTGCCAGGGGATCTTGTCTCCTCATCACTTCCACACACAGAGAATTAGAGCTCTAGTCTCACTCTTCCCACCCACATTTGCCTTACTGAACAGAGCCATATACAGGTTTATACTCCACCACCACAGCTCTTCTTCCCTCCTTGTGAAAGGAAGCTGGAAGCACTGGATGTGCTTCCATGTAAACCCAGTTTTCCTCTAGAAAAGCCTACAGCTACAGTAACAGGGTGAGATTATGAAGGCGAGGGTAGGAAATACTACAGGATCTCCAGAGCTCGCTCAGAACTTAAACCCTGTCCTTCCTTGCAAGAGTTCATCTCTGTTTAGCAGCCTGTGTGAAAAAAATTTTTTTTTTCTTTATTTGGTGTTTAAATTCCTAGACACTGAATAGTACATGGGACTCACAGGTCTTTTGTCCATTATACCTGCCAGGACAAATTGCTTCAGATCCTGTCTGGTGCCTGGGGCCAGACACTCTGTTTCTGTCATGATTTCACTTAAGCCCTTCCATGTGGCATCCCCTGGAATACCCAGTGGGAATTCCTGAGGGCCTGAACAAGGGCCATGCTACCCCACTCAGCCCCCAACTCTCCTTGTTTTCACCACCACTCTGCCCTTCCTGTGGTGCTCATGCTGCCACCACAGCAGCTTGGCCACTGGCCTCCAAAACATTCTCATCTCTCTGGGGAAAGCTGAACCCTCAGGCTGCTGAAAAAGCAGCCTGTGCTCAGGGCTCTGTCAGCTGAGACCAATAACTGATGTGTAAATCCAGAGCAGACACCCAATTCCTCAAGTCTTCCAGCTGTTGGCACTGTGGGATCAAGCCCACAATCAGAGGGTTGGTTTGAAAGAATAAATTCCACAGGGAAATGCGTAGGATTCACAGTTATCACATTGAATATGCAATGTTTGAAGGGGGTACACATATTCTCACTGTAACTACTTTTGGCTTCTTTTATTTTCTCTTGAGTCTCATTTTCCACACAGCCTTTCCCTACAAGGCAGAAAAAATATCCCAATAGTCTGTTAATTCGAGTGCTGGCTTTAGGTGAACAGATAACAGTCCAAAAATCCTTAAGGATTATTTAGGTCATCCATAGGCTGCATTTTAGAGGTCTGGTACAGCTGCCTCAACTAGATTGTCATATATTTACATACATTTACAAAGTACATGTGGCTTTCTCACCAATGCAGCTAGAAAAGCATGCTCACTAATCTCCAATTTTAACTCAGCAAAACCTTTGCATTTTTTTCCATAGGAAAATGCCAGTTCCTGAAAAAATATGTATATATATTCTGCAGGAACAGATTGATTGAATCAAATCTTCTAAGGGCGAGCAAACACACTTCCTAGGGAAACCTGGCTGGTTTCCTGCTAGCTCCTGGCCTCCCTGGGAGCCTCTCTGGTGAGCAGCATGTCTGGGCTCACAGACTCCCTGCTGCAATCATCACAGGGAGCCCTGGCCTTTTCTGTTTAAAATTGTGAAAGAAAAATCTTTCTATTATTAATTAAATGAAATTTCATGTTCCTGCTCTGTGGGAAGTGAAAAATTCCAAGATACTTTAATGCAGGAAGGATGTGAGGGAGGTGATAAACTTGCCCACTTCTCCCTCTACAGGAATTTGAGGTTCTGATGAGCCCTTCTTACACATCATTGCTTATTCCACTGCCCACCTCTGGCTGGGTAAAGACAACTGGTGGAAATCCAAACCTCACAAATTAACATTTGAAAAAAATTAAACTAACCAACTGTTATGAGTTTAACAACAAACTATGTTCCCCAGAGACCAATCATAGAGAGCAGCTGACAATAAAACCTGATTGCATGTGGAAGTGGTTAGGAAAACAAAACAAAACAATAATACAATTTCAGCACGCAAACTCAAACTTCTAATCTCACCCAGGCCTGGGGAAAAAAAAAATCAAGTAGCAGAAAGAACAACACAATTTTTAAGCAGCACTTTCTGACTGTGAATCTCAGAAAGTTTAATGAAGTTAAAAGTTTTACAAATAGGAAAACACATAATAAAATTTAAAAAATAAGGAAGATGATCATGTCAGTGATAGGTGACCAGAGCATGTTTCACAGCCCAGCATCCAACCTTCAAAATTTATCAAGGTGAGTGAAAGCCTCAGGTTCTTGGGGCATAAATTTTGTGCTTTTCAGTTGCTGCCTGTGAGCCCTGGACTGTTCTGCTCCCACTGCCAACAGGCAGAACAGCCCCTGAAGGTCGCAGGATTTCCAAAGAGAAGTTTTTCAGCTGGACTGATACCAACATGATCACCTTCTCCATTCTATAAGCCACTTACATGAAATTTTCCTCTTTAGGAACATCTTTTCTGGCTAGTATCTTCATCCCTCTGGGTGAAGGTGCAACCAAGAAATATATTTTTGGTCTTACAGAACCCTCTGTTCCAAGAGCACATTTCCTACATGGGGAAACGGCGGAACCTTGACTTTGCCCATCCCAGAGAACAGCCAAAAAACCCAGAGACATCTGCCCAGGATCCTCAGGGAGCATTTTAGCTGCAAGCACTGTAACATCTAGGCCAGCATGAGATAATGTTTTTGGCTATCTGCTTGAGGTAATTTGCATGACCCTTTTGTGGCTGGTGTTAACATTTCGGGTGAGGGCTGTAAAGGGTGTTGAGAGAAACGAAGTAGACATCTGGTCATACTGTTGGAATTTATTTGGGAAGCAAGAGAAGTATCTGCAAACCACCAAAAAAACAAGATTTAAACATAGAAAAGGGGGGGAAATCATAGTTCAGCAGGCCAGGATGGCAGGTATGAGGAGGTTGCTCCTCCTGATGAGTTTTTCACCATGCACTACACCACTGCTAGGCAGGGTAAGTGCAAGCAGCATTTCCATGCTGAAAGATACAGAGAGATTCTCTAAACCACTCATGCAGAGAAGAGTGTGATTAGATTTTCTGTGGCAAGAAGCAGACTTCCAGAATGGATTAAAACAGCTCTTAAAAAAAACCCCACAAACTCTGCCTTGTCATAGCCTTGCAGCAAGCATGACACATCCACCCCTCCCTGCAGCAAAGGCTTTTAGGGTAGGTGTTGAAGAAAAACTTGGTATCAAAGATGAGCAAATTAATTTCTGTACTGATTTTTTCCAGCAGTGAGAGTCATCCCTTTTTGGTTTTGTTGCTGCCATTTCTTTGATGCAATAGCTGGGAAACTTATGGGAAGAGAACCCAGGTTTTTTGATTCAAAGACAACACCTGAGCCACCAGATCATGGCATCTTTCTGCACAGAAAGGGCAGTTACAGGCACAAGAGAAATATCCCATATGAAAAACAAATCATAGAGGAAAGTTAACATTTATGACTTTTTTGACAGAATTTTTTGTTTATTTGTTGATAACAGATAGATTTTTGATGGGAGGAAAATTCAGCTGATTACAATGGAAGAATCCTTTTTATTTTAATAATGCTCGGTTTACTTAAAAGCTCAGAATTCACACTGCTCAGAAAAGTGGCACCTCCAGCAGCCAAGGCATTCTCCAAACCTAGCCATTTATTATAAATATTATCTGCTGTTTAAAAGAAAAATGTCCTTCAGTAGAGGACATGTTGCTTTTTGAAGGAAAGGAGGAGTTTCCCGACAGTCCTAAAAAAAAATCTTACTTTTAAAATTGATAGTCCTACACATATTTGAGGCAGAGCAAATATACTCAGTCATTAAGACTTGTGTTTTCAATGATGCATTATTTTCATCTGCAAGGAAACATCTCCAAACTTTGGGAGTCAAACCCTTATTTTTAAAGTTAATACTTCATATGGGCACCTTTGTCACAAAATGGACTTGCAGATTAGATAGGCACCACCAGTAATTCTGAGATAGAGAAAGGAACTGAACCTAAAATTTCTAGAATTTAGAGAGCCTTTAGAGTGCTTTGAGAATTGAATGATCAGCTGGAGCAAAACCAGCCAGTACCCATGAACTCATAATGCCCAGTCAAACTGAAGACCAAAAAAATAAAAAGTTGGCTTGTTTTGCACTTCCAAGTGAAATTCCAGTGTCCCCAAGGCTGAAAGTGAGTGCTTGCAAAACTTAATATAGGAAGCCTTTGCACCTTCATATTTTATGTGAGTTCCTGAGTTAGGAGCAGATGGGTTTTGCAGATTTAAATCATTAGGGTTTGACTGCTTGAGGTGCACTTAAATACTTCTCATTGCTGCTTTTATAATGAACATATTTCACCAGTTAATAAGGTAGCAAACTTTGAAATTTAGGCATATGGGCAGCGTGGGAATTCAACTGAACTTGTGTTTCTGTGGGATGGAACAGCCTTGTGCCATCAAAGGTGAAAACTGTTAATGGCTTGAAGTCCAACATCTGCTACATCACCTTCACAGGGTTTCATGTGAAAACAAAATCCATATGAGTCCCTGGTAGGAAGCAGGACCTCGTGAGCCCTCTTCAGGCTCACAGGATGCCCTGACCATCCCTGCCTGGCACATGCCCAGCCTCCAATTTCACCTGTCACATGAAGCAGGGCTGTGCAGCACTTCAGCAAAATACCAACCTGATACTTTTCCTGCTTTTAAACTCTATCATTATTTAATACTTTAGGGTGATAATATTTTTAATTAACACTGATTTTTTCTTTACACTTTTCTCTGTAACAGCAGAAAGCTTCAAAAACGAGACTGTTGCTGAGACTGATTTTGCCTTCCCATCACTTTCTTTACCACAATTCTGTTTAATAAAATATATCTCTTAAGAAAAAAATAGGCTGTTTTTAATTTTATCAGTGTTCACCCTGAAAACAATTCTCAAAAACTTCAGCAATAAGCAGAAAATGAAGAACCCTCTCACCCTGATAAAATTGTATCTGATTTGTAGTAATTTTTCTTTCAAGACTTCTAAACTTTTTAATATACAAAGCAAACATTGCAAACACATTCTCCTCATTAGAAAGGACCCTGCCTCATATCCCTTCATATTTTAAGAATAGAAATTATTGAAATTTGCATGTTCTGATGCCCTAATGAGTCTTAAGGCAGGGGTCATTCCTCCAGCCAAGGTGACTGTATTGATTAGGGTGTGTAGGTACTTGCATAGACGAGTTGTTTGAAAACCTTCAATGACTTTTTAACAGCTATAATTAGAAACACTGGCACAGTTGAGTGAATCAGTGCAGCCACACCAGTGCTGGACAGTGGTACAAATGTGCCTCCCTCCCTCGAGGAAGAAGAAACCACACATACATAACTCTGCTGGTTAAAAAAACACCCCCAAACTATCATACCTGTAATTAGTTACAAAAAATACGCAAAGGCCAAGCCCTGGGAGAGAGTTGTGGTAACAGAGTTAACTGGCATTTCCATGGATAAATTTCATTTGAGAACATATTTATTAAGTAAATGTGGGTGTTGGTCACCTGACTCAGTACAGATTCTTCCAAGAGCTATTTTACAAATTACTGAGATAAACAGGTACCTCCAGGACACAACTGCTTCATCCTGAGGAGGAAAGATAAATCATGTCATGTAAATCACACCCAGCAATGCCTGTTCTCTCCACTGACTGTACCTGGAGCTCAGGGAGATTAGCTCTGATAAAGACACCTTCCTCATATATCTGTAGACATGAAGAGCAGGCAAGGTCATTCCTGCTCTAGCTAAGCTTCCAGGAGACCACAACCAACAACAAGTGTTGGTTTAGAACAGAAATCTCTCACTTTAGGGCAAGATCTGCACCAATAATCAACTGAAGCAGAGTTACCACTGACTACATTCATAGGGCACAGCTCCTTGCTGCTCCACAAGCAATCCCAAGAGCTTTTGGCCAGACTGCCTGTGTGGCAAAAGGTCGGATGGCTCCTGGTGGATAAACCACATCCTGTCACTGGTCAGGAAGAAACCTGAAGACTTCCAAGTCCCCAATTACTCAGAGAAAAATCTATAAGGGTCTTATTATTAGTAGTAGTTGTATTAGTAGTAGTATTTAAAATACAAGTACCTTAAAATAGCATGGCCAGGAAGGGTGGATTCAGGGAGTTGACATCTGACAGATGTTGGTAGTTAAGAAAAACTCTGGAATTCAGCCCAAAGACTCACTGACTGAAATAGGCTTGACACCCAGATCTAACCAGGGAAACAAATACCCAAATCCCTCCATCCTCTGGGTGCCAGATGTGTCAGCGTCTAGTCAACAGCAGAGAGGCCACAAAGTACTTCCTCACTGCTACAAACAAGCCCCAGTCCTGGCATGTGTCATTTAATAAATGTGCCTTTCAGCCCTTAATGTTGTGGTTCCCAAACCAGCCCAAGCAGCAGGAAAGGAGGATTAGTGTCTTTCCAGAAAGGATGCAGCAGTGAGTCACCATCTCAGCACTGCTGTGAGTCACTTCAGCAGCGCTGCTGAATGGCTCAGCCATGAACATAAAGCGACAAAACATTCCCTTTGCATTAGAGATCACAGGCAAATCCCCAAATCCAGACTGGGAGATGTCTGTGATCCAACCCTGCATCCAGATAAGAACTTCTCCTCTGCTTCTGCTCATTTTGGTGATGACAGGAAGCAGAGAGGAGCTGAAACACGAGACAGCTGGACTCTAGCTGTCTTTGCAACTCTGCCCCATCACCCACTGGAGCAATGAGCTGCACCAAAGTCCTGACTTTTCATTTACTGTGGTAGGTGCTGCTTCTCAAAATCCAGTCCTTGACAGTCCTTGACAGTCATCCCTGCACCTCTCTGGGAGGAGCACAGTGCCTGTGGCCTGGGGCAGGACAACTCTCCCCAGGCACAGGGTCACAGGGAACAGGCAGGAGATCTTCCTTGCCTTTCAGCAGGCAGAAAAAGCCATTCACATTGAGACAAATCTCTAATAAATTCTAAATAAAATCTCTTAATAAAATCTAAATAAAATCTCTAATAAAATCTAGGTCTAAACATTTTGCCTGGGTTGGAGTCAACATCTTCCCTGTAAACAAGTGACTTCCCTGATCAGAGGTTGGACCTTCACTGGAAAGCCTTCATGTTTTCTGCTAGCAATGTCACATAACATAAGTGTTCAGCTTCAGCTCAACTCAGATGGTGAAATGATCCCAGAAAAAGGTGATTCTAAAGGCACTGTCTGCTGAGCCAACCAGACCATTCACCCCTCAATACTTCTTCTCATGTGCATCAGAGTGAAGTGAAAATAGGTAGACAGACATGGAGGTTTCCAGGAAATGAGTCCTGTAGGCAAAGCTAAGCCCTTGCAACAGGACACCTCTGTTATTTCTGAGAGGGTTTTGCATATAGATAAAGCAGAAGCTCACAGCTTAAAGAAATCACAGCAATTCATGGCAGGATGTAATAGAATACCTGGCATTTAGATGGAGACCAAGAATATCTTTCTTTATATAGAAACTCCAAATCACAAATGCTACCACACAATTTTAGATGACATATTTTAGTGAGTAAGTAAAACTGAGCAGGGAATAAACCCTTCTCATTAGTGAGACACTTACCTGGATGCATTATCCAGTTACTTCTGGATGACTGCAATTTGAGAATTGCTTCATTGCATCTCAAGTTCAAATTCCCTTGGAAAAGGAAGGAAAAGCTTGCATGGAAGAAAAAACCACCATATCTAGAAAACAAAGGTTTGAATTCAGATGGTACGTGAGTTGCATTTTCCAGCTGTTTCTGTCAGTACTTTGCTGCCAGAAAGCCCCAACCCTTTGTCTCCACTTCTGAAAGTATTTTATAATATAGAGTTTAGGGAAAAGACAAAGGAAGGAGCTGCTAAAACCTTTTCTTTACTATTTAATTTTCAGCAAGGTACATAATAGTTCAAAGAAAGTGGTATCCAAGCAACAGGTTTGAAAGGGGCAAAGTATTAAAAGATTGTTCAGTCAATTATCATAGCCTGAACATGCTGTTAACTGGCATAATTGCCTTTGATGCAAAGCACACTTTTTATAGTTATAAATAATCACAGAATATCCAAGAGTTATATTAATAATGAAGAAAACCATCTCTTGGAGTATTCTTCTCACACTCAGCTCACACTCATATACATTTCCTCCTCTAGCCAGAACACCGTATCTCACAGGAACTAAAAGTTGACACCTTGAAGCAATATATTATTTTGATTTTCAGTTAACTATAGGCAGAAAAGTTATATTTCTTCAAAACATATATATATATATCTGCATTCAAAACATATTTAATGTCAGATCTGCCTCTCTGAACGAACTAAAAATAATTTCCCACCATTTTATTCCCTTAGCTCCATGCAAGTAATGTAGCTGAAAGATTATGGGTAGGATTCTACATAAGCAATATTAAAGACATAATAAATAACACAGCAGCATAGAGAATCTTGTCAATCAGAAGGATATGTGTTATTCATGGCCTAAGTGCTCCCCTGTGATTGCTGAGTCAAGGTTACAGGTGATGATTAACAAACCAGAAAGAACACAGCTTGTTTTTCAGAGTTGCCATGGTTGGCAGATTGATAATCTCTATCCCTGCAATGAACACAGTTGATGGAAAGACAGCAAATGGATAATCTTAGAATGCTGTATCTGCAGAACTGGGCAACAGGCCTGGAAACATTCATATTTAACAAGCACAGTGCTGTTCAGACATGTAAAATGGTGTGTATGTGCTTGGAGCGTTAGGCTTTGGTTCAACAGCCAGAACTGCACCTTATGATGTGACAACGCTCCCTCAGAACTGCCACAGACAGGGCTGTTTCCCACACAGATTTAAAAATGAGAAGACTTCTCCCAAAGGAAGGTATCTGGCAGTGCAGAAGTGAGCAGACAGGTTACCAGGCAGCAAGAGAGCATCAGAGAGGAGATACAGCCATCAACCTTCTCTCTCTGATCCAGAGCTGCTCTGGCAGAACCTGAACCCTCCCTGTGGCAAACCAACTCCTTGGGCACAGTTTATGGAAGCACAGAAAGGAAGGAAAGACACAGAAAGGAAGGAAGGCATATGGCATCTGCCTGGCTCCAAGCAGAACTTCTTGCCTCCAATCTCTTCCTGTCTGCATTTCCCTGTGCCAAAAGATCCTGGGTACAAGGATGGGGAGAATCTTCATTGCTCCCAGCCTGCAGCTCAGGGCAGGGGCACTGTAGGGTCCTGGCAGCTCCTCCCTCTCAAATCCTTCTCTGCTTGGCACCAAGGGATCCTACACACCTCCACGGTGATTTCACCAGTCCCTTATGAAAGGGGCAGTTGAAAAATCACCTTCTGTCTCAAATAGGAGATAAAACTTTGTCTTTTCTCTCATACATCAATATGCAAAGTATTAGGAATGAATTACACTTGGAGATGAGTACAGAGAAATTAATTTCTTGTAGGCCAGCCTCACAGCTACCTGGTTTGGCTCCATGAAGATTTCTGTTTTCCACTCAGTTGGTTCAAATCAACCTAAGCCTCAGGAAAATGAATCAAATTGTGTGGCAAGCCACTTTTTTTTTTTTGGAAGAAGCTTTCCAAAAAAGGCTCTTTGATGTGGTATAAGGCCTTTTCAATAACTGTCAAATCTGATACCACTTGATTTAGAGAAGAAAACACCTTCAAATTTTCCCCGTGTAAAAACTCTGTGACAGTTTTGATCATTGTTGAGTAAAGACATTTTCAACATGCAAATTCACAAATGGAAGATTCAGCAAATCTGGCACCACCTTGGCTGCAAGAAAACAGAGCAAACTTCTTTTCTGGCAGGGAAGGTAGGTAAGGAAATGTTGCATTATTTGTGAAATGTACATTAACACCAACCACCCAAGGCATACCAAACACCCTTTAGACAGATATATCAACAGGAAGAGGGAAGATGGATCTTGACAGGGATGAACACAATGTTAAAAAAAAAGCTGGGGACAACAGTGACTGTGCAGAAGGTGACTGCAAATTGCACATCAGCACCAAAGTCTGAGGAGAGGGACCCACTGGTCAGGACCCACATAAATAAAACTATAAAGGAATCATAAGCTAATTTTGCATGTGATACCAAAAGTGGCAAGAACGAGGAAAGTGTTACCAGCTAACAGATTCATTTTTGCACCTATCAGCTAAGACACGCTCTCTAAAAAATGTCACAGAAAACAGATTATTATTATTATTCATTCCCCCTTGAAGCATAATGAACTGTACACTCTGATGAGAGTTCTGGTCTCATCAATTATCTTGGAGGTACAACCCAAGTTGTTAAACCCTTGTTCTAAAAGTCAGTCTGAAAAATACAATATAACTCTTTAGTATCTCCTGTACACTCAATGCTGATACACTGCATATCTTAATATAGTCCTGCCACCAAGCTGTGCATTGGTAACTGATTTCAGGCCAATTTTTCTTCGTTGATTATGAAGTGTTTTTCAATTAGAGCTCCCACTTTGAGACTGTGTACTTTGTTGAACCTAAAATTTCATGATTTTTTAGTACAATTCTGAAAGCAGACACAAAGTAGTACACAAATGGATGCCTCAGAACTAAATGTAAGCAGCTCTGTCCCAAGGCAATAACCAATAAGTGGTTGACAGGTGCTACTTGAGCTTGCCACCTACACACACACAAAATTTGACAGAGCATGAAAGACAAGTACTGTACACCTCGAGCCCTCTGAATTCACTGTTGGGACTGACATTTGGGAACAGATTTCTGCAAAAACACAGTGCAGTGAAGTATTTGAGAAGCTCAGCTGTACTTCACTCAGCTGAAGTGGCACACCAAACACGCTGTACTAAGAGAAGGAGGCTGTAGCAAAGGATTTATTGTGCAACTGAGAGGTAGATGATAGCAATTCCATTCCCTCCTGCATTCTAAATATCCTACCTGATTGCACAAGCACATCTATCCTTGAAACAGAGAGATCTCATCCTTAAAATGATAACACCTCTCACAGCAGGGTTGTAAAATAAATATTTTATACATTTAACATGCAGCTGTAAAAGCTGTGGCACCTGAGTCGATAACAGTTCTTTATTTGGATCCACAAGCTGACTTTCCATGGTCACCCTCACAACAGATCGTCTGTTTCAGCCTTCAAATTTCTTCTTCTTTCTTGCTTTATCCAAAGCAGTTGGTAAAGCTTCCTGGAGGTGCAAGATCCCACATCTTGCTGTTCAGGCTTAATTCTCTCAGGACTCCTGGAGTCCTGGGAACAATCCAGTCTCACAGGATATCCCTGGAAGTCCAGACCAACCAGGTCTAAACCTCTCTACAAACATGATGAGTTTAAATCCATTCTTGCAGCTCAGTGCAGGAACAGCTGCAAGACTGAGTTAGGAAAGGAGTGCCATGGGAAAGGGAACCTTTAGGATTTGCCAGTCCATTTTGGGGCTCTTGGGGCAGGGAGTCAAAGGACAAAGTGAATCAGGGCATGGGGCTCCAATGCACCACTGGCTTAGAGACTCTGCTGGTTCAGACACCATTGACACCTTCTTCTTCCAGAAAGAATTCACATTTTGCTTGCAAAATGGTTATTTCAGAAGCCTCTTTTACTTCATATCTCCACATAATCCTACATTCTAATTGTACTTCATTTCTTTAATGCAGTGTTAAGTCTTCAGGCACATCTAAGGGCTAGAAGGAACATTAACTACTTTGTAGGTATTTTTAGGAGGTATTTTGATGACTTTGTAACATAGAGTTCAGCTAGAGTTTTCTTTCTAAAAACAACTAAGTCATCAACATGATTAAAATGTGAGTATTAAATCCTTTAAAGCATTTAGATAAGTTTGTGGCTAGAAATAGAAGAGTTCTTCAGTTTTTTTGAGACACAGGACATCCAAAACTGTGCTGTGGTTTAAGAGATAACTTTGACTGAAAAAAAGGTCACTGGACCTTCATAACCCATCTACAGGTCCAAGGCTAGAATTCACATAAATATTCTTTGACAACCTCAACACAATTCAGACCTAAAACTATCTCATACATATAAATTCTTAAAATTTGATCAGTCATCTCTGATTTCCCTCTAATGTGGCAAATTCATTTGTGTTTATGAAAGAAATAAATTGTATTTGAGCAGGGCTGAGAGGCAATAAAACATTGAACAAAAGGCATCATTGAAAATCTGACAAGTTCAACACAAAGCCTGTTAAACACATTTGTTCACATTTGGTAAAGCACAGCCTCTTTCTCTGCAGGGCCACAGAGATGTGGATGAGCTTAAACAAAACTTAAGGGGCCAAGCCCACAAACCACCACTCAAGCATTGTCCCCATAATGCAAATATTCCTGTTCCTTTTAAAGGTTTTTGCAATGTGGACAAGAATTACCTTCAGAAAACAGGCTCTGGCAGGATGAATGGTTACTGAACAGAAGTTTAACTAAAGAAATGCTGTTATGGTTCACAGCACAACCAAGCTGCAGTGAACACCACCAGACCCTTCCCCTCCTCTGGGGAATGCAGAGGAACAGCTCTCCAGCAGCAGCCCAGGACGCACCAGCAGATGGTGCTCTGAAAGCAGGCAGGTTTCTAAAAAAAATCAGCTTTTATGAATTGAAATCTGACAAGCACCGATGAGAAAGTATCTTCAGTAAAGATATCACAGTAATATAATAAATTATTCCTTCCTTCAGAGAAAAATACAGCATTGTAAAAGGGCAATTTCCCCCCAGACTCATCTGCTTTCAGGTCATGTTACTTTAATTATAATAGCACTGTTTTGTTTCCTGAGGACAAGTGCCAGTCATCGTGCAGCAATCTCCTCCTCACCCATCAGAGTATCTTCAAGGCATCATTCCTTCCTGATACTTCACAGATTTGCCTTGGAGGCAAGAACAGTTCAAGTCACTCATTTATGAAACCAAAGACATTCTCAGAGTTGTCAGAAATTGTGAAAAATTTGGGTACATGGTTCCAGTGCCTTCTTTTTTCCTTTTGCTTGGCAGCATAAAATAGCACTGATTGAAGGGATCTCACACTTGATTTTTTTTTCATATATTCTCTATTTAACAGATTCCAGAGTAGGACTGGCTTTCAGCACATTCAGGTGCAGTCACACAGCTGCAGAAGGATGGAGCACCATCTAAAACAGACTTCAATATTGGAGAGCCAGAGTGGGATCACTAGAGGAAGAAATTGGTGATAAACCAAATCAAGATATTTAATTTCATTTATGGAAAGTGATCATGAACTGAGGCCTGACAGAGGTCAAGAAGTGTTTGGACAACACTCAGGAACGTGGTAGGATTCTTGGGGTGTCCTCGATGATCCTGAGGGGTCCCTCCCAACTCAGCATGTTCTGTGATTCTATGAAAAATGACCATGAAATATGTGACCTGAAGTTCCCAGACAGGCAAATCTCCTCAGTGGGAGCAGGGAAGGGATCCCTACCACATGAGCTGTACCTCGCAGAACAACAGGAACTTGCCACAGCCAACCGACATGCTCCAGTCAGCCTGGGCAAGACTTACTGATCCAATGCAGGAAGAAACCAAACCAACAAAAACCAAAAAATAAAACAAAAACAAACAAACAAAAAACAAAAACAAAACCAAAAAAGAGGAAAACCCAAACAAACAAAGAAACAAAAAATAAAACACACACACCAAAAAAAAAACACCCAAAACAAAACAAAACAAAAAAAACCAAAAAAACCCCATGTATAGTTAAAATGTAGACATTTGATATATGTTTCTATACTTATTTGTTAGCAGAAGTTTATTGTATGTTTGCTAAACCAGGAGCCAAATCTTTCTAACAACATCAAATAAGGTATGAGGTATGTGGTTCTCTCTTTGGCTTAGGAATTATTTCATCTTTAATTAAATATTGAATCATGAGGTGCCTCTCTGGGGACTCAGAAGGCCTGAGTTGCCTGGCCCAACTCAGGTTTTTTGTCCATGACAAGACACCCCAGCTGCCAGCAGTGAGATAAATCAGCAGCAGAGGGGAAGGAAGGGCAGCACTGAGTCCTGGAAGGAGCTTTGCTGGGCTGGAGCAACAGAGACAAAAACAGGGATGAGGTGAAAGTGGAGTGGGGCAGGTGTGAGGTGCTGACACCCAAGGCAGGGCTGCTGGGAAGAGGTGTGGAGTAAGAGGAGAAGGGTGGGAGAGGGAAGGGGAATGCAGCATCCTGGATGGATGCAACCTGGGAACAACTGAAAACAGGTAACTCATTACACCACACCACTAATCATAATTAACAACCTTGGATATCAAAGACTTAATTTGTGTAGAGTCTGAACTTGACACTTCTGGCTGGTTTGGATAAGCTCAGGCCACCACTGCCTGCACACAGGAGTGGGATTTCAGCCTCAAGGACTGCCAATCCATAGAGTTCATCTTAGAGATCTGCTTAAGGTGGTCTGTGTACATATGGAGGGAGTGGGCAATATTTTTCCTGTCTAATTGAAGAGTCCATCCTTTTCCTGTCCATTTTGAAACACAGGTTAGACCAGCTTTGAGGACATACCTCACAAATCTGTTCACCTGCAAGGATGGATTTCCCCCTGCACATTTCCATGTTAGTTGCTAGGCAGTTATTTCACATCAAGGTTTGTCTTTGGTAACCAGTTTCACAATGAGAATATTCACACCTAACTTCTCTCACCACAGAATTTTGCTCCAGGCAGAGAAAGAGCTGCAGTGGCAGCAGTGGCAAAGTGGGCACCGTTCACTGGGGGTGCACCACTTGCCTCCCACACTGGGTCACAGTAAAGACTTGTGAGTTCTCTTTTTTTTTTTACTTGTGATCAATACAAGAGAAGCTGAGAACACACATCACTCACTGCACCAGAACATACATTAATTTGCTGTATCAGTAGAACAATTCATGTCTTGATTTAGTACTCATTAGCTCCTATGATCTCTCCCTTATAATTAAACTTCTCTCTGATGCCCTGCCTGACGTTAATAGGACCTTAAATTAGTGAAGGACTGTGCACCCTGAGCCACATGTTTCCCCTAAGATTTTTTATGCTATTGCCTGTAAAATGTTTCTATATGTTTCAAAGTGAAAGGTCAAAAATTATCATGAAGTTGTTTCCTTCTACTGAAGCACTGTTTTTCCACCAAGTCATTGATTTGCATGCAATTGGAAAGTTCCCCTTGCTTAATATCTTTGTCAATCCTAAATCTTCTATTCCCTTGATGAGGAAAACAGATGATCTATCATTTGACACTGTTCCTGGATTAATATTTCCATCACCTCCACTAGAGTTAATTGTCTACATTTTTTTCTCTTGGAGTAGTGGTAGAGACAACAGTTCATGTGGTAACGTTGCATATATTACATTTTATCTCAGCTTTTAACTGATGCAAGGAATTCACATTTGCTGTTTGCCTCAGCTTCTTGGACAAGGGCATGCAGCACTTGGACCACAGATCAGCCTTAGGGTTCCAATTGTACCTTTTCTCCTCATGAACCATCTTTCAGCTCTTCATCTACAGCAGAAAAGTATTCTTTCATGCCACTGGAATATTGCACCTTTAGCCTTATTTTATTTTCAGTCCTTCCTGACATCACTATCAACTTCTACTGGTACAACAGATCCCTCCAGCACAAAACACAGCACTTTCCCCAGGACATGATACAGAATATGATGGGTTTAATTTCACTTTATACCACATCAGGAAAAAAACCCCAGAAGTGTGAGAAGCAGGCAGTGAATATAGAGTTTGTTAAATAGACAAGAAGAGCATTTTGCAGCTGCAGAGCACATTTCAGTTAAGGGCCTCAAAATGTAAAATTTCACAAGAGCCTTGCTGAGATAGGGTTTTGTGAGGTTCATTTAATTAAGGTTTAGTTGATAAATGAGGGTAGTGTTTGGGTTTTTACAGAGAAAATCACGGCAGTGACATAAAACTCTATTTCTTGTTTGTTATGTGAAATTTGTGGTGTTTCTGGAGAATTTTATAATAAGCTGTGAAGACAGTCCTGGATAATCTTTTCCACACCAGAAAATGTAAAAAAACCTGCAACTCTACTATGTCAAACCATAATTGATTTCATATCGACCAGCAGTGTCACAAATTTGTATCAAGGCACTGAGGAGCAAAACACATCACAAAAGCAGAAAAGAACAATTGTGTGGAAAACAAGTGACAGGATTATTGAACCAAATTTATCTGATATTGCATGCGAAGATGACTTGCCATTCAGGCAGAAATTATACACAGAAAAAAATCCTTAAACTAGGAAAACAGTTAATTAATACACTCAGATTCACAGATGTTTTAATCAAATGCAGTCTAGATGATTGAAACTGTAACTGTGTGCTATCCTGAGTAAAAGACATCAAAATAAATGTTCAGCATTAAATCTTGACATGAATATGGACGTTCTAATAAGGCAAAAAAAATTTACAATAAAATTAGCATAGGCATTTCTTGACAATTCAATTAGCTTAAAGAAATGTATGGTTTTCCATAGATCACCAAAGATCTATCGCTTTCAGGAGCTAAAAATCCTTTTCCATTTACCACTGAAAAATCAAATAGTATATACCTCAGGAAATACAGAAATTTCAAGAACATTAGCCACATTCTTATGGTTGTACTATCTTATGAAATAATAATTTCAAATCTTTTTGGGGAATGGAAGGAGGAGAGCCTTTGGGAGAGTGAAAATGGAGGGATGCATGGTGTAGGCAGAGCTGGTCTGCCTTGGGTCTGTCTTGGTGGCCTGAATAGTCCTGGGAGATTCATGACACCCCCCTTAAAATGGAAGCACAGGTCGAATGAGATGTCCTGCAAATGGATCAAAACTGTTGGACTCAGGTGGTGGAAATACAGAGTTTCCTGATTGCTGTGGAGAAAAACACCCATGGAGCTCAGCAGACTGCAGCAGGGGTTTAAAAATGGGGTAATGAAAGTAGAGAAAGTTAAATCATAGAATCGTAGAATGCCTTGGGGCTTTGGAAGGGAAAATTAAGATCTGCCAGTTCCAAACCCCTGCTATGGTCAGGGACACCTTCCACTAGCCCAGGTTGCTCAGAGCTCCATCCAAACTGGCCTTGGACACTTCCAGGGATCCAGGGGCAGCCACAGCTTCTCTGGGCAGCCTGTGCCAGGGCCTCATCACCCTCACAGGGAAGAATTTCTTCCCAATATCTAATTTAAACCTACTCTCTTTCAGTGTGAGGCCAATTCCTCCTTGTCCTGTCACTGGGCTGTGTCAGTGCTGGCCAGCCAGTCGAGGGCTCCCACTAGTGTTGCTCTTTATTTCAGTTCCATCGTTTGAATGAGGAACTAAAAATAGGGGATTATTAAAGAGAGGGAAAAGTACAGTAAGAGAAAGAGGCTGTCATAAGGGTTAGGCTCACAGATACTTTCACACTCAATTCATCAGCTGTAAACCTGATCCATGCTGTCAATTCCTCAAATCTTATAAAATCTGGAAATTATATTGTCTGGAAATCTTGTTGAAAATATTCAGATGCCATTGTCAGCACCTAATGAAGAGCTGCAACACTTTGTGAAAAACAAAGTTGTAGCTGGAGCTCTGGAGAAGGAGGGAGGTCAGGGTGACTTATCACGGCTGCCTGTGGCTCCTTTTAGGGGCATCCATGGGCCTCCAAATTCATGGTGTTGGGACACAGAAGCTAAGGCCAAAGGGAAATCAATCTTGTTAAAATATTTGGAGGGAGAGGGTTTGCTTTGTTTGTTTTTTTTCTTTAAATCAGAGTTGCAAGTTGGAGATCCTGCTCTTAAATATAAATCACTGAGGACTGGCTGTTGGTTTGGGCAATAGCAGGTAACACTGGAAAATGAAATTCTTGGGAACAGAGTAAAGCTGGCACATCTGGAAGCAAATATTTCCCTAACTGACAACTTAAGCTGGTTTGTATGAGACAGAAATTTGCACAGCTTAATAATAACAAGTGCTTTTCACCAGATTATCAGATTATAGAACTGAGAATTTCTAATGTTGGAACCTTTGTAATATTCCAGCTAAGTTCACATATTTTGAAATATATCTTCTAACACACTGAAGTACATCCCTGAATTGGATTTTCTTTTTTAGAAAACCTGATGAATATGCATAAATAAGAGTTACTTATTGGGGAACTATGAGCTTTTTGGTCTATGTGTAAAAGAATGGGCTATCTAAATAGGAAGGGACCACAGGAAGAAATTATTTCATTTGGACTAGATAAAGACATAAGACACAAATAATATCTTTGTATTTTCATTGAAATTTGTATCTAGTCTGGCAATTTCCAGGCTCATATCCTGCATTCATTATTAAATACATACTTTATACTTGTTTTCTGTGGATCATGATTTGGCTGGCATAATGACTCAGGGGAGCAACCAGACTTTCTGCTGGTACTCAAGAGTCTATGGAGAAAATTGTAAAATGCCAAGCAGTTTACACTTTAAAAGTCTGGAAAAATAATGATGAGGTAATTCCACTAGAGCATACGATAGAGATATTTGTAACTCTTCATATCTCTTGGCACAAGAGCACAACAAAATGTAGAGCTCAGAATGAGAAAGCCACACACAAATCCAGATGAGAGACAAACCTTTTATGTGGAAACACGCAGCAATGACCTAATTAATACATGGTCAATTTTTCGGTTTTGTTTTTTGGTTTTTTGTTTGTTTTTTTTTAATTAAGCCTTTAATTCAGGTTTGTGCAAATACAGATTTTTACGTATTTGTTATTCACCAAATATATTCACACAAATTACCTGTGGGACAGCAGTTACGTAAGAATTAGGGAAGAAGTTGTGACTTTAAAACCCCAATTCCCTTTCTCAGTAAATAATGCAATTCCCCAAATAAGTGTCACAAATTACACAAATAAGTGATAATCTTGCTTTTCTAGAAGCTGTCTTAGAAAATAAAGTTAAACAAATAAGAAAATTTGTGGATATTTGTAGAATTGTTGCCACTAATGAAATTCAAACTTTCGTGTGTCTCCAGGACTACCATACACCAAGTTTTGCATAAACAAATAGTAGTTTCTTTTTTAATCTTCCCAGACTTGTGTCCATTTAAATGTATCCACTTTATCAAAGGTGGGATAGCTGTCAGTTTCTTTTGAAAAAATGAAAAACTGAGACAAAAAGGTCATACCTTTGGGTTTGATTTTAAAAAGAGAAGGAGTAAAAATTAAGTTGAGCCTTCATGAAAATGAGCCTGTACATCTTCAAAACCTGAAACTTTGCTGTTTCATATGAACAGGTGCTCCTGCTTTAAGTGATTGGATGCCCTTGACACTTCCATGAGTGTTAAAGCCATGAGTAGCCAGCTGTGTTTTATGTATCTGTGCTTGAGCACTCACAGGCTACTGAGAAGAAATCAGAAATAACCTGCATAGCTGATGTGCTGTTATGCTTAGGTATAAATGTTCATTGTCTTTTGACTGGTTAACTGAAAGAGGTGACATTATTACTGAACCTGATCAATCCTACAGTGTTTTCCTTTGTCCATATTGTTATAATAATGCATGCCTTTGTTTTCAAAACAGATACTGAGCTCTTTTGCCTTAAAAGGGAGCCACCATCAATTATCCTTCAACTTTTAAATCACTGTTTTGCAAACTTTAAAAGGGTTTTTTCAAGTTAATGAAGGCAAAGGTATTTTCCTGTGACTCAGAATTTAACTTCTGTGTTAGGTGCACACAGGGTTTCTATTTACAGCACCAAAACAATACAGATTATCATCACTGAACATTTCAAAACAGCATCTCTGGGCTTTGATGACTACACGCCAAGTACTCTTCTAGCAGAGATAAAAACATTGCCGTAGCAGATTTCATCCTGCTTCAACAGGCTTGATTTCCAAATCACCTTGCCCTTCACAAGCTCCTTAAGAATACAAAACCAGAGGCATCCAGAGTCAGCAATTTAAAAACAGTTCCACACTGGAGAAACGAGAAAAGGAAAATCCTCTGGCTGCTCCTGCCCATCCATCCCGTCCCCAGGAGGGGGAAGCCGAGCTCCACCAGTTGCAAAATAAAGTTTCAGCGGATTAAAGGGGAGAGTGAGAAGGATTTTTTTTCCTCAACATCAACTATTCTTATGCTTGTTTCCAGGAATGAAGTTAATAGTCTCCAAATGTCTCCTCCCATGGCCCCCCACTGTGGACAAGAATCTTTCCATCCTCACTGAGAATGCTCAAAGTTTTGGGTCAAAGAGGATTTTTTTTCTTTTTTTCCTAGATAATTTTGCTCTTGAGCAATAGGAAGATGAAGCTGACAGGAATCACACAGCCTTTCTGGTTCTCCTCTCACCCACACAAATGTGCTGCTTTAACACAGAGTCCTGGGTCCAAGAAACATCTGTTTCAATTGACATAAAATTTAAGTGTTCTGTTATCCAGGGCCAGCAGCCTGTCTGGAGGGTTTCTCACCACAATGAAGAGGATTGTGCAACTTTCATAGAAGGCCATTTTCACTGCTGGAAATGAGGAGGGTGAGTCAATTGCCAGAACATTTTCTTGCCATTGGAGACACTTTGATCCCCAGGTGGTTCCAAGCTTCCACATTGCACACTTTAGATGCCCAGGGTCATCTGTCCTGGCACCACTGCCCTCCTTTGGGCACCAAATCCTCCACTTGGATGGAGGATGCCCACCCTGCAGGGCAGGGTTTGATCTGTGGGCAGGTGTGAGGTGTGACCAGCACACTGCAGGAGGAAGTGTGGGACTCAGAAAACAAAACCTTCCACAGTGAAGTGGCAGCTGGGTGTGTGTCTCCAGCACGTAAAACCATTAATTCTGCAGTCATTAACTACAGTTTCGGCTGGTCCAAGGATACAGAGCCCAGGGAACTGTTTCATGAGCTTCCCAGGCTGCGAGGAGATGGGGTGACAAAGGAACATGTGTTTTGGTGGATCATTTTTTTAAGGGAGGGATGGCAGGCTGCCTGCAGGCAGGGAGCGATTTCAGCCCCAAGCAGTGATGCAACATCCATGGCAAGCACTGCTCCAGACCTGTCCTCCTGGGAAATCAAAACCAAAAGCTCACAACGAATAAGTACATTTTATTTTCCTCAGTGGATAACTTCAAGGACTCGGGCGATTACGCAAAGCAATCTTTTAATTCAGAGCAGAATCATCCTGCAAATATCTGTCTGCCTGAGGGCCAAAACCAGTTTCCTTTCCCTTTTGAAAGGTGAGCACACCTAACAAGCCTTAGGGTCAGCAAACAAATACGCTATGAAATCAAGAATTAACCAAGCAAATCCTGCCCCACTGGCTTTAATGAGGAAACAGCAGAGGCATTAGACATAGATCTTGGTCCTGCTACTGTGTGGTAAGCACACAGAGCTGCTCCCCTTCTGATACCTTACAGTTAGTTTAAAAAACTTGACAAGAAATCAAAAAGATTTTTTTTTTAATTACAGAATTATTTAGCAAAAGATATTCAGGTTCTCCTGCAGTATAGTATTTCTAATAGGATTTGTTAGCCCTGAACTTTTAAATCATCTTACTTTCCAACTTCCTTAAAATGACCAAAACCAAGCAAATTAATTTTTTTTTTTAACTCAGAAACATGGAGAATATTTTTTTCATCCTAGTTCTCTGCTGTGCCTTTCTATGCATTCGTATGACACACAGACTTTTGGTTCTTATGGGAAAAGCAAGTACACAAGCAATATGTAGCATTGTCGGCCCAGAATTTTTGGTTTCCTCCTAGGAAAAAAAAGCCTCTTTATTGAGTATGCATCCTCAGGGGAGAGTAAACTGATTCTGTGCATGCTAATTTTTGTATAGAAATAAATAAAATTTGGCATTGTGATTTATATCTCCAGTATAGAAGAATAAGAGAGTTTGAATGCTTGAATATAAGAGTTTCTAAGAGTATTCGTGATTTAATGATATACAAGACTCACTGCCACTTTCTCCATTCCAGGAACTTACATTTTCCATCAGGAACTGCTGAATATTTTCTCTCACATTAATGCAAATCAATACAACATAAATTATTCTGTTGGACTATTTTTTAATTATGCCTGCTGTAAAAACCCTTATCTATACGAAAGCTGTGTTTACATTGTGCAATTCTGTGTCTGACTGTATCAATTCCCTGCCAGTGCCAATAACACCTCTGTGGTATAAATCCTGTGCATCACAGCAATTCAGAATCTGGGGCTCTAGGTAATGGAATTTTTTCTTACAGTCCTTCTACCTGTCCTCTTTTTTTTTTCTTTTTTTTTTTTTTTTTGTAATTACAGAGGGTCAATTTAGATTGAGGTACAAGGAATAAGTGCTTTACAAGTGTTTTAAAAGTGGTTTTGTGTTCAAGAAATGGCTGAATGTGGCAGTTGGCCACAGACAACTTGGTTTGGGGTTGGTAACTGTGGCAACAACTCCAAAGCCACAGCACACAGTGCCTTCCCTTCCTCACTTTATTTTCAGTGTGACTCTTGAGTGACTTCTGTACAGACTTGATTAGCCCCACACAAATTATTTTAGCTGGTGCATTATTTTTGTATTTGGATTTCTATAACTCCTTTTCTTTTTGGTGTGCCTGTAGACACCACTAGAATTTGAGAGAGGGTGTGCTCTCTGCCACAGTGTCACACCTCAAGGACCCTGTGTCACTTACAGTCATTTACAGGTATGGAACACATCCCAAAATTCCTCTCAGCCTGTTCCTGGATCTCATCCAACCCAGGATTTGAATAAACCTGGTGGAAGTGGCTGCTCCGTGTGGTTTGTGGCCTTGTGCTGACCCTGAGTGTCCCTTAGCATCCTCTTTCCAATAGACATCATTAAGATGAACCTACAGAAGCCTTTATACATGTGACAAGCAGCATATACCCTCTGAAACAACTTCTACTGTCACATCTTTCTTACTTAAAGGAGAGAATTTGGGAGCCTTTTTTCATGAGCTTTGACCAGTGAGGCCTTGTGCACCCATCGCCCTTCCTGCCTCTTCCTCCTCCTCCCCATGGCCTGGAGTGTCCATCAGCTCCTGGCAGTGTTGGCAAGTCAATCCTGTGGTTCTGTGTGGATAATCTTGATTTAATGGGCAAAACCAAGCAGTTTCTTGCCTCTTTAAAGTCCTTGAAAGTTCTCAGAAAAGCCACTGCTTTCCCTTATTACTCATGCTCATACTCTGTAGTCTAGAGTATGTAATGTCTAGAGTAATGTAGCACATTTTGTCCTTCAGAGTGACAATGCTTTCTTTTTCCAAAGGGCTGCCCCAGTTTATTTTTCTGCCCCTTAAGCCTCTCAGCTCCTGGGCTAGGTGGGGCAGCAGCCTCTGTGGTGTCTCTTCAGCCAAAGTATCAACCACTCATCAGATTAAAAATGTGGGGAGGGTCTCATCTTGAACCTACCCAGAGTTTGAAGCAAAGGACCTACAAGGATTAGAGAGAAAATAAATGGTTGGTGTTGGAAGCCTGGAATCCATCTTGCACAAATTGATCTCATATTATACTGGGATTCATATCTGAACATCTTTGGCTGTGGGAAGTCTTAGACAAAATTCTTGGCCTAAATCTGTTATGGATTACTGCTAAGTGACTTTAGAACGACACATAAGCAACCAGAGTCTGTGCATGCCACAGGCATCTGACACTGTTTCTAGTTTTGATGCACTAATATGAACTAATAAAGTGAATACACTCATTTCAGTATGCTATGTGTTTATCACTTTCCAGCACCTGTTTCTTCAAGAATTTCAATGCTTTTATGAGAAATTGATGTTCCTAATGATAGTTCTTCAGTACCAGAAACAGCTCTGTATCTGATATTAAAAGAACTATAAACCATCCACACAACTGAAAGCACTACATATTTATCACTGGTATTACATTATTATTATTTGTTGGAGAAGCCCATCCCCACAGAGCTGGGATGCTGATTCTTAGAAAGCATGAGAGCCATGTGCTTGTGTTGGCCTCAGCAGAAATCTCTTCACCAGAGAAGGGAACTGCCCTATCCAGCCCACAATACTAAGATTTTGTCTAATGCCCCTCATGATATGAAAACCTGGCTGGCACTGTAGCCTAAGAATTGCACACAACTGTGTATTTTTCTCTTTTGAAAGACAAAAGCCTTGACCATACAGAGTTATCACACAGAGAACATCCAGAACTGGATAATCACAAGAAATGCCACATCATCTGCTCAAAGGTGACCAGCCAGGGAGTTTATGTAGGTTCAAAAGTTTTCATTTCTGGCCCTACTTTTTTTGGTGAAACAGCCAGCTATTCCCATCACCCTCTTAGGTTGCTATTGATGAATAAACCCTACCCTGTTATCTGCAAGTACTTAAGTACCATATTAGGATCTGAACCTCTGGTTGACCAGTGCACTTGCTTGGGACTTTTAAAATTTTCCTCACCTTGTCTGCAACTTCACAGTATTGTCCTCAGACTGAAAGAACCAAAGATATTTCTTGAGCTGGCAGAGATATTAATTATATTCTAGACAAGACTGCCTTACATTTCCTGCATTCCCAGAATTTATGGGTTTTTTTTGAAAGCAAGTCTCTTCCCCAAACTATATCTCATAATGAATGAAATTATCACATAAACATTGCCCGAAAATGCAATGAAAATCCTAATAAATTATTTTGAACTCCTCCCTTGATAAATAAAATAATTCTTCAAAGCTGACCTAAGACAATAAGGTCACATTTTTATTTAGCTAAATCACAAGCAGATAGTGTTCGTTTGGCACAACTATGACTAAGTTTCAGTGTCTACTTCTACCACAGTCACTATGAAAACATTCTTTTAAAATCCTTTGAAAAGGATAGTAAACATTCTTAATACAATAGAGTTTTGATAACACTGTGTGCTGGCAGGCTTAAAATATGGACCTAACAAATTCTTCCCTGGCTTGGACTAATAATCCCTCCAGTGCTACAAGAACTGCTCAATTAACATTTGCAAATATATAGTAGATATGTAAACTGACTAAAACAGGCTGTCTCTCAGGTCAGGGGCTGTCCAAAATTAATGACATTTCTGTATCATTTCCCTATTAAGCCCTGGTTTAGATTTCATTTATGTAAATAAGATCTTGTTGACTCTTCGTGATCTTGATTCAGATCTAGACTGCAGCTTTCCTTATTCATATTTCTTCTACAGTGTGTAAAAAAACCACACTTTTTTTTTCCTTCCACAACCACATAATTGTCTTTATTTGACCTGAGGATGAGATTGGTTTTATGTTATTTGATTTGCTACTCAGAGACTGTCTATGCTGACCTTTGTGGTGACTTTGTAGAACACTGAGGTCTTGATTCTGTAAATCCTTTGTTGAGCCTACTTGCCTGGAAGGTGGAAACCTCCATTAGTACCCATCAGGTCTTTTACATAAACACTAACATATAAAAAATATTATTTCTCTTTAACCTTTTCTAAAGCTTACCAAAACAATGATTATTTATAGGTTAGAATAGCAAAATGTGTCTCATTTTGAGAAAACCATACAGGATTGTGAATCTGAGAAGAAAAGAACAGGATTTCTTAGTCCACAAGTTTAAAAATCATCCTGTAAACATACTTGAAAGTGTTTTATCTTGATTCTAGTGGTGTAATTGCAAGGTTTTTCACATCTGAATAGAAACAGGATAATAATCAGAAAATATAATTTCCTGGGAGCTGACAGGAAAACAGAAAATAAAGTCAAGGTAACTGGGACAATTCCATCTGTATGTTACTGTTTTGTTTTGGGCAACCTCAATTCACATCCAGTCTGGCAACAGATGAGAAGCAGACACAGTACAGTAAAGCAATCACATTAAATTACAGCTACACTATTATTTTACTGGGTAATTATTAGAGATAATTGCTTTCAGCACTTGAGGAAAGGCCGTACAAAACACTCTCAAAGCAAGCAGCACTGCCAGCTGTGAGGAGACTGAGCTCTGCTGCTGCTTCTTGATGTTGGCCCCAGAATAATTCACCTCATGGCCTCGTCACTGGCTCAAAGCCCATCACCTTTTGGCAAAGCCTCTTGCTGATGTGTGAGTGTGACCAGCCTCAAGGACCTCTCTCCCCCTCAGCAGAGTAAAAACCCTTCCTGTCTCTGTACACAGCATCAGAGGCAGCCCAGCCATGCAGACAGCCCTGTGCTCAACAGCTGGACCTCAGCACAGTCCCAGTGAAACACCACCAGTCACTACAGCAACATTAGGACATGCTTTTTAGACATTTTCTCAGTGGTCAGCAGAAAGTTTGTATTTTCTACAAAATATGACTGAGAAAATGGTCAGGGCTGTGGTATTAGAGCAGGGGATGTTCTCCCCTGCAGGGCTTGCTTTCCTTTTAATGGCTTTCCAAATATTTTGATCCTTCCATGGGAATTAGAAGAATGCCAAATGGATGCCTTCTGGTTGGGCAAGACAATACAGGACTGGCTCCACACAAAGCCAGTCACGAACCAAAAGATAAGATTCTCAGAAACAATTAAAGCACACTGTTGGGGGGTAATACAGGAACAAATATATTTAGGAGCCATGAGAACATAAACAGTCCAAATAACTTACTGGAGTCTGATATTGGCTGGGAAAAAAAAGTTACTGGAAAGGAATCCTATTTAGAAATGAACAGGCTTGATTAGTCCTAAGGAGTGTGAAAAATGAATTCTACTCCTTTAGAAAAATTTGTAAGTTTAATAAAAAATAAAAATAGACAATTAGGAGACAAAAAGGGCGAATGTTCTAACTGGGATGCTTCACCAGAAAACACACTTTTCACTCTTTCAGACTTCGATATTTAAGGATTGCTGTGTCCTTTCAATCATCTTATTTGGTAGATTTATTTGTGGGTGGTTCCACTCTGTTTGGTCTTCTTGAGGTTTTTGGTTGTTTTTATTTTGATAAAAAAACCAGAAATCCAGCAGCCTTCATGCAGGGCCATAAGGTGATGACCCCTCTCTCATAATTTTTGGCCTGGTCAGCTCAGATGTCACAAAGAAAAAACCTAGTCTTTCCACTATTCACACTATGTCACAATCAGAAAATACATTCATCACCTTTCTAAGCTCTATTAACAAAACACAACACAGTACAATTATACATATAGTATTCAATCCAATATTTGCGAAAAGCCAACTTTATAATATATATTTATAACAGGAGGTAGTAAAGTTAAAAACATTTGCAATATATATCACAGGTATATCTGGAATTGTGGGTCCAAATAGCAGATTTAAATTAAATCCCCCCCAAGTTTCAGGGTCAGAATTATCCCAAATATTCTTAAATTATTTCCACGGCTAGCAACATTCTCATGAGGAAGGCATGCCCTCCATCAGCCTCACCATGGATGATTTAGGCACTCACACATTTTCACACATCCCTGCAACTCCTGGCTGTGCTTATGTAGAAGTGCACCATACTTCGTGCAACATTTTCCATTGTGTCACTGAGTAGCTGCTTCACCATTTCTGTCTGTTTTCACACTTGTTCTGCTTTTGTGGCTGTGTGGGTGGGCAAGCCTGTGCAGGCACAGGAAGAGGCTCTGCGTGCATGCTCCACTGAGACCCTTCCAGCTGTGATTCCAGGAAAAAACCCTTCATGGCCCTGCATGGAAAAACAGGTGTTTGGGTGGGGAAATCAGCACCAAGAGGGAAACTGAGCGCTCTTACCTCGCATTTTTAATTCCAGCAGATTGGAATCTGGGTGAAAATCCCTGTATGGAATGCAGAGAACAAAGTAAAAGATAAAATGTCTGCTGAATTTTGAGTTGCCTCAGTGATGTGTGCTGTGTTGCCATTGTATTCATTTTCATTCCCATTGCTTTCTGTTCTAACCTCCTGTGCTCATGGGTGGAAGTTTTCAAAAATGAAATGGTTAAGGCAAAGATACAGCTTTTTAACAATGTCATCTTACATTTCTTGTGGATCCATGCACGTGTGAATACAAACATGCATTTCCCTTGGCATGGTCCTGATATTCTGCAAGCAGAGCACAGTATGGATTGCATCTGCTGTGCAGATATATGAATAGCATGCAAGAGAACTGGGACTCCTTTCCCTGACCTAAAATTAAGGGAATGCCCAATCTGGTCCATTTAAAAAGAGAAAAAACCAAACAAACAAAAAAACCCAAACAAACAAAAAAACACAACAAAACAAAAACAAAAAACCCCACCACACACACCAAAAAACAAACAAACAAAAATAAAAAACAAACACACACAAAACTTAAAAACCCCAATACTTTCTCTAGAGTAGTCTTATGAGCTATAGGGCAATGCTCCTTTCTATCAAGGTTGATGTATTATACACTGAGTGGGAGTGAAAACCACTAGAGCAAGAAAAATAACACCAAACATTCTTCAGTTCATAGACAAGTTGCCTTGCAAAGTCCTCCCTGAAAGTCCATAATCATCTGTTTCCTCTCCCACAGCCAAAACACACTAAATCCTAACAACAGACATTAAACAAACAACTTTTGAGGGAGATGTGCGACAGCACAAACTCTGAGGTGACCTGCTTTGGGACATAAAATAAAACTGATTGGAACAAGGGAAACAACCACTGAAATGAGTCAGTCCCTAAAACATTCACTCAGAGAAGGTCCAAACATTGCTCAGTAGCTCTTTTGCCCCTAAAAATTCTCCTGAGGATTTGAGAGGGAGGACGGAGGAGGGACACAGCTGCACATCCATTAGCAGTCCTTCACTCGTGGCCTTGCTGTGCCCCAAATACACAAAAAACATGCTCATGAGGGGAAGAGAAACGCACTTTTCTGGACCCCAGCTGAGGTACAACAGGAGCACACAGCCTGTTTGTTAATCCTATTTGTTGCAGAAGCAGATTTAGACAGATCCTGCTAATATAAACACACCCAAAGAGGAGAATGAAAAGGATTACAACTCTTTCACACTATAGAGAAACCTTAACAAGTGCTCTAGAAAACTAAGCCTGTAATCTCTTAAATATTCAGAATACGATCTTAAAACATCTCTCAGCAATCTCAGATCTCAAAGGCTGAATGACTGCCCTCTGCTTTCAACAATGAAAAAAACCCCTGTCTTTACAAGGGTAACATTTCCTTGTTTCCACTTGGAGCATGAATTAGCACAATTAAAAAAACAAAAAACAAAGAAAACCCCCCCCCCAAAAAAAACAAAAAAAAAAACCACCAAAAAAACAAAACAAACCAAAAAAAAAAACACCAAAAAAACCACAACACCCAACTTCCTGTATAACCAAGAACATTTCAAATGTATGTACTTAAGACTCTTTTTAAAAATTGTCTACTCATCACAAGGGGAAATTATTTGCATTTTTAAATTTACAAAACTGGGGACCTGTTTTTCCTGAGACACAGCAAAACTATGAAGATGATGGAGGAAAAACTGAACTCTGGCTTGTCCTTCTCACAAAGTCAGTTTCTACAACATTTAACTCAGAGCTTAATTTGAGCTTATATATGCAAGTCATCTGGTCCTAAAATTGGAGTTACCAGGATTTTGTATGTCTGCCTGCCTTTCTGTTCTTTTTCCATTTTCCACTTAGCATTTTGGGAAGAACCAGCCTGCTAACCATACAGTGAAGACTGCACTTTCAGTGCCCTGCTAAGAATAGACACAAGTGTTTATAGACTTTAAATTTGTCTGATATGTTGCTCCTCTGATGGAGTAGAGGCAAAGGACCTGATTCTACATGTTTAAAGCACATCAGTCCTGTTGTACTGACTCATTCATTGAACTGCCTTTGAATTTGGGTTCTATTCTACTCTTAGCTGCACTGCTGTGCAGGTGAAGAACAGCAGAGCATGCCAATAATTCCTCAAGGTGCAGAAAAGCAAGAAATGCAATGAAAGGCCAATGTTCACAAAAACAAGAAATGTGTTTCAGTGCAATGCTGTGGCACAAAGCCCACCAAAGGGCTGGCTGAGGGAGAGAAGAGGAGACAGGAGCTACTCACTCTAGCAAGGCTCTTCACTCCAACACAGAAATGAAAAGGGAAACCAAAGACTAGAAGCAAATCCAGGCCACTGCCATGGGAGAGTGAAGAAGAAGTTGTTAAGAGTAAGAACAATGAGCTCTGGAAATGAGCCACTGACTGACATAACAGATCCATGTGGATGTGTTTGTCTTGGGGTTGTATGTTAAACCTGGAGATCTTGCTGGAGGTGATGCTCTAGCCACACATTTGCTGAAGAGCTCAGGGCCCTTTGACTCTGGTGGTTTAGAAGAGTTAAAATAGCAGATAAAATGGTCTTTCAGCCTCTGCCAAGTCACCAGAACAAACACAGATCCCAAACAAGACAGGAGGTGAGTGAGCTGCCTGTGGGAGCTAATATGCTGGAGTCTCCAGCTGCTCTTTGCTCTGTTACTGCCTTTGGGATCAGAAGGGTGAAGTCTGAAGGAAGCCTGGGTGGAGGTGGCAGGGATGTCTGTCAGCCTTGGGGGCCAGCCAGCTTTCTTATCATTCTGGTGCAGAATGTTTAGAAAGAAAATTGGAGTTTTTTTCTTTGTTCTTTGCAGCAAAGGGAGTGTTGTGGCTGAAACCAGCCCAGGAGCAGGTCCCAGAAGTGCTGAAGCCTGGGGAAGCTGAAGGGCTGGAGCCAGATGGCAGAGCAGGAGTGTCCAGCATTCTCTGGAGCAAGGTCCCCTCAGCTGTCACAAAGTGAGGGGTCAATGTTTGCTTCACAGTGCTGGCTGTGCAGCATGATCACCCAAATGTGTGTATATGAATAGACACTTTCATCTCCTTTTTACTGCTTTCTGGAGTATTTCAGGGAAGTAACATCAGAATGGGCAGTGTTCACCGAGCAGCTGACACCCTGCCAGATCACATCCTTCTTTACCCCAGGAAAAATGATTTCTGCTTCATTAAAGATAAAAACTCATCTTAAATATCATCAAGCTACGACAGATCATGACTTCTTCTCATACAGAAGAGCAGAGTCTTCAAAATTTCCCCTTCAGAAAAGAAAATCAGTGTATTATCTCTGGAATGTGTCTAGACAAAGATCACATTATTGCCTTCACCTGTCACAAGAGCACCTACAACTCTGAGGTAGACTTTCTTTCTTTCTTTCTTTCTTTCTTTCTCTTTCTTTCTTTCTTTCTTTCTTTCTTTCTTTCTTTCTTTCTTTCT
>JBBMKD010000001.1:109945920-110074577 GCA_037834095.1 Argya squamiceps
GAAATCCCCGGCGGGGGAGGCGTGGGAGGGAAAAGGGAACGGCCCAAAACGGGCAGCTGCTGCTCGGCTCGGCTCAGCACGGCTGGTTCTGCACGGTTCGGGCACGATGGAGCCGCGACGGTGAGTGGTGGCCGCGGGGGAAGGGTCGCTGCCGCCGCCGCGCCGTGCGCGCTGGGGGGACGCGGCGGTGGCGGCTCCAGGGCAGGGATGCGCATCGTCCTTATGGAAAAGAGGGTTTTGTTGCTGCAGCGGGCAGGGCAAGCTCTGGCGGGGGTTTGGGCTGCTTAACTGGAGTCAGAGGCGACCCCTGGACCTGGGACAGACTGCGGAGCTGGTCCCGCCGGCCGGCAGCGCTCCCGGAGCCCCGAGAGCGGAGCCGGGTGTTGCCAGAGCTCCCCGTCAGCCCGGGTAGGGGTCCCCAGCCCGGACGCGGCCTTCGAGGGCTCCAGGCAATGAAGCGGCCTTTTATGGATGTTTTCAGCTGAAGGGTTGCGATGGGATATGGCTCACTCGGGTTTTATTGCCCAGGGTAGCGCTGCTTTACAGCAGCTGTTAGAAAAGCTCCACAGGTGACCGGCTTAGGGCACCTGCAGATCGAGAAGAGCGATGTCACCACAAGGTATGGGGACAAAGTGGGTCTCAGCAGTGGAGCAAAGCCTCCAGAGTTGTTATTGCAAGCATCAGGATGTCTCTTGCCTGGCTAGAGTGTGCTGCAGCAGCAACATCCCATGGCTTTAGGATGGAAAAGGTGAGGTGCTGGTAGGAAGAATCATCTCCTAGAGGAGTGAATCATCAGCAAGAATGTATGAAAGGGGAAGTGCAACTTTCTCCTTTTTCACACGGCATTTTAAAAAACTTGCAGAAGAGGAAGGTGTGGGAAAGAATTGAAACAGTAAAAAAAAAATTAAAATATTTTTTTAAAAAATTAGGAGAGCAAGACCTGAAGAAGGTAGTGCAGCTATGCCAGCAATTAATTAAGATCACTGCTAGTGTGATGGACACAGGAGCTGAGTGAATGTAGAGGGCAAAAGGGAGGTTTCTCTGCACGCAGAGCATTTGTCCCTTTTTCCAATTGAAGCTTGGAATTAAAGCTGTTCCAGGGGAACATCGTGGGGACACTGCCCCCACAAACCACAGCAGCAACTTCCTCCAAGCAGGAGGATGAGGCATCTCTGGATCTGTCCAACCTTGACTGTGGCATCACTTATTAAAATAAAAATCAAGATCCACTTTGTATACACACATATGAGAATCAGTTCTGGCTGAATATCTAAATGTTTGTTGGCATTAGCAAGTGTCTACCATGGGAAATTCCCTAGAGAGTCCCAAAAAGTTATTGTTATCATTCTATTCAAATGAGTTGCTATAGCCATAGCTTCTGACTTGGGTGGGGAGCAATAAAACAAACACAGGCATGGGATTAAGAAAGACTGAGGACTACATGAGCTGAGCTTGCCAAGACAGACCTCTGCCAGCCTGGCACAAAAGTGATGACTCCTGCACAGTGTATAAAATACAACATCAATAAAATATAAATCCACGTGTAAAAGCTACTGTGAGAGACAGAACAGAATGTTTAGGGGTGCTTCCTTGGGAGACTTCCTTTGAGACTGCAGATTTACTGAAGTAATAGAGCAGAAGTTTTCCACACTGGGCATCCACTTAAACTTTTCAAGCCTCATCGATTCAAATAATTTCAAAGGACACAGGAAAAGAAAAAGTGTTTTCTTTATACAAGAAATAACACAGTTCAGTCTGGTTCTCTCCTAAAGTTTCTCCACCTCAGTCTTTGGGAATGAGGCTTCAAGTAGAGGTGGATTTTGTGTCAGGAGTGTCCTCTGCTTTCTGCGTGGGAAGCTGAATATGTTTGGGAAGATGTTTATTTTCTTGGGGGGGAGGTGGGAATTAGAGACAGTCCTCTGCAGCAGAGGAGCCCCAAGCTGTGCCCTGGGAGGTGGTGGGAGTAAAGCTGGGCAGAAGCAAAACTGTGCCTGGGAAGTGATCTATGAATTCCTGTGCTGGCTGGACAAAGGAGCAGAAGCTGTAAGGAAAGGGCAGGAAATCAGGAAGAGAAGGGATTTTGTAAAGCACAGCAAAGTGAGAAATGGCTGCTGGGGAGTGAGCTTAGGTTAGGGCTTGGAGGGAGGAGGGCAGGGCAGGGTTGGTTTGGAGGGAAGGCAGTGCCTGGTCTGGATGGGAGATTCTGGAGCTCAATCCTGGATAGAATTGGCCTGCTGGGAGCTGCTGTCCCTTTGCTCCAGCCCAGGGCTCAGTGCCTGAGGGGTGAGAACACCAGGGGAAGGAAACCAGCTGTACCTGGGTAGTGTGTCCCCTCAGTGCTGCCTGCAAAGGTGAGCTGGGTATGCTGGTGACAGCCCAGTGCCACTGTCACTCTGCCCGTCAGCTCAGCTTTGCAACCTTATTGCACCTGGGGCAGCATCAAGGGGGGCAACTGGCAACTGCAGCCACACCATTCTCATTCCAAAACCTTTCCATCATCTTTTTTTCCCTTCCTACAGCAGTCTGGAGGAAGGAGAGCACAATGTGTAATTAGATGCACTGGTGAAATGCTATTTAAAAGTAACTCAGAGGGAAGTGCTGTCCATTTATCTTCCTTAAACTTTCTCCTTCCTGTGGGATGAGAGTTAAATCACTTGGACTTTATAGATGGGTTAAGCTGGGTTCCCTATGGCATCCTTTCCTTTGGGGAAACTCCTGCACAGATTTGCCCCTCCTGAGTAATCAAACACCAAATTCCTCCCAGCAAAAACCTTTGCACAGCTCTCCACTATCAGCAGGTTTCCTGTTTACACATTTTTACTGAGTGCACAACCTGGTGGGCAGCATGGTCAGCTGCTCTTTGTCCTTTAACCAGACAAAACCACAACTGCTTGAGTTTCACCTAAAGATTGGAAAACCTGGGGCTTTGACCTGTGCAGCCACTCTCCTTCCCAGTGACCCACAAAGCCTCCTGAGCCTGTTTGTCCAGCAAGCCAATTGATTGTTTCAGAAGAGAAGACAGGCCCAAGACCAGCTTCATGCCCTCTGCCCTGATTCCAATATTAGTGCATTTTGCTGCTATTCATGGCCTTGGCCACCAAACCACTGCTGGGTTGTATAAACAGAAGTTTTGCAGCTGTCGAAAATGCAAATACTTAATGGGGCATTACATGGGAGCAGTACCTAATTTACCTACTTCTGCCACTATATTAAAACAATCAAAATTGGGTTTGTTGCTTATTTAAACAACAGAGATGCAAAGTCAGCTGTAACACTCGTTTGGTTTTCGTTGTAGGTACGGATTTCTGTTACTGCTCCTTCATATCCTGGAAGCTGGTAAGTTCAGAAAAACTCAGTAAAAAATTAACTGCCCTCCCTTTAATATGTTTGGCCAAATGCACAAAGTAGTTGTAAAATGTACAATATGAGTGTCTCTGTGTTTTCTACAAGATACTGAAGAATTCCTCAATGTAAAATGTTTTTCTGACGTGCATCAGGGAAAGAAGACACAATTTCTATCAGTTTCACTGCAGAGAACAGCAAAGGACCTTATGGATGCTCTTGCTTAGATTGCTTTGCTTGCTTCAGAGACCTCCCTGTGTACTTATCTCTGTCAACAAAGGCCTTAGAAGTGGAGTAATAAGAGCTGCTGATAAGCAGATCTAACATGCCTATATGCTCAAGAGTAGAATTATACATCATTGTGTCAAGTAGCCAATATTAGTAATTTTACTACTACTTATTAGTAGTAAATTTACTCCTACTAGTAGTAATTTTACTTTTACTGTGGTTCTAAAATATCCCTTGTAAAACAAAAGTAGAATTAAATCACACCACCTTGGTGATATTATATGTTTTTAGTGTTCTCTGTTCTTCCTTAATCACTGAGAAGAACCTCAACAAAGACATCAAGAAAACTCCCTGGCCCCAATATCAGGAGAAGCTGTACCACATTCAGTCTCAATAGATGCTGGCCTGTTTCTGGCCAGTGATGGAGTTGCACCCATCTTGGCATTATTTTTCCCACTGTTCCAATGGGTTTCCGAAAATCTGAGCCAAGAAATTGTGTTGCAGTTCAAGCCTGTTACTTCCAGTCCCTGTGGAAGTGCCTGGTAAACGTGCTGCCTTCCTCCCTGCAAGGACTGTGTCTGCCTCAGTGGTATTTTTAGACCAGGGTGCCCAACTTAGATGTGTAGATGAGCTGTTTCTGAGTCCAATCCTCACAAAGACAGATCCCCCTTGAACTCTGCCACCTCCCTCCCACCTCACCACGTGCTGTTTCTGCATTTCCAAACCTCCACTCCTGTCATCTTCCTTTCCCTCAATCATCCACCCACATAATCCCTTCCCCCTGTTGTAATCTCTCCCATCCAGCCCCATGCCTGACCCCTCTTTCCTGACACAACACAAACACTGCTTTGGTGCCACCAACCAGTTGCACCAGCTGGTTTTGGCTGCTGCTCTGGAGGTGATGGATCCAGCAGGGAGGCTGAGGGCAGAGCTGCCCAGCCCTGTGGGTCTCACTGAGCTGTGCTTTCTGCACCAGCTGTCAGCCCCCCTCTTGCTTTTGCTTTGCTCACATGGAGCTGAGGCCACCTTTGCTCATGTCTGGAAGGCAGAAAAAGTGTTCTGAAAGCCAGATACGGTCCTGACTTTACCTCAAGCAACCCTCAAGATGTAAATGTTTAATGAATGTGTCACTGGAGGTATCTGGGCGTGCTGGTTTGCCAGCTGAGTGTGTTTGTTGAGAGGGTGTCACTGACAGCAGCAGCAAAATGTGGTTGCTTTGTCATGCTGGCTTTGAGAAACACTGCTTTTACTTGCCTTCTTAATATTTTGTGTCTCAAAATAATGGCAGCACTCTTTCTTATCAATGTTTCCACTTCTTGTGATTTAAGTGGTGTTGTTTGGCGTTTTTCTTAATTTTTAAAAAAATATAGAAAGAAGTGATTATTAAAGCATGAGGATTTGAATATGTCTGCAGTCAGCACACAAAGGGAAATGTGGGTATCTGTGGGGCTAGGAATGATTAAGACTGGTTGGCTCTCAGAGAAAAGGTCCCTTTGGACACAGAAAAATGGACATGGAGAGAATTAGCCACTGGAAATTTGGAGGGTAGGAATGACTATGAAATGAGCACACTCACTCATCTGCTATGAAACTAATATTGGAGTCTATATGTGGTAGAATGTACTTGAAAATAATTACTTTTTTCCCCATGTAACCTCCTTTATATCTCTCTTTTAATCTTGTAGTTATTGCACTAGAGGAGAAGAGCATCATCAGTAAACTTGGAGACAACGTCACATTAAGTTGCATTTATAACAAAAAATCCTTGTCATTAAAAAATCTACGGGTGTATTGGCAAACAGCTGATGATTCCTATCAAGAAAAGTGCTCAGTTGTACATGCACTGATCTCTGGCCAAGATGATAACAGCAATCAGTGTATTCGCTTTAAAGACAGGACTCAGTTATTCTGGGATAGGTTGGAAGATGGTGATTTTTCTCTGCTATTGCTAAATGTCAGCCAGAGTGATGGACATACATACAAATGTGTAGTGCTGGAGAAAACTGACCATCCCAGAGTGATTCACGAGGCAAAAGTGGTTCTCAGTTTAGCGGGTAAGAACTTGTGTCACTTTCCCCAGATTCCCATTTCTGCTTTTCAAATTCGTGCTATTTCAGTATTATATTTAAGCAGATGTTTAATTTTTGAAACAGACTTCTGCCCTTTGTTGAAATGAAGTCTGCTTAATTTAAATGTTTCAGACAGGGAATGTAAACCTGGGAGAATGCATGTAAAAACTGTTTGCCCAGTGTGTGTTTCTTTTCTTCTTGTTTTTCATGGATATGAGGGCTCTTGCATGTGACTGGGTGGCAGCAGCTAAGTTGGTCCTTTCTTCCTTTGGGTTTGGCTTTAGCTTTCTGCCCTCCCAGTGATTCTCTCAGCTCTTTGGCTTACAGACCAAACCTGCAGGCATTTCTCTTTCAAGTCATGAAAGTGGTGTGAAATCCAGCAGTTTGGCTTCAGAATCCATCTCAAAATTTTGCCTTTCTGGTATGTTTCAAAAGGTCAGCAACTATTTCTCTTTCTTCTTGCTTTCCAGCCAGTTACAGCCAGCCAATACTCAGTGGACCAATAAGAAACAGTGACAGCACTGGGGAGGAGGTGACCTTCAACTGCAGGTCTGGCAATGGGTACCCAAAGCCCAACGTTTACTGGATCAATAAAGTGAACAACAGTCACCTGTCTCCATCAAAAACAGAGATCATACCCCATGATGATGGCACTTTCAGTGTTTTCAGCACACTGAAGGTGAAAGCCACTTCTAACATGCAAATAGAATGCTCCATAGAAAATGAGATGCTGCAGGAAAATCTATCAGCCAACTGTAAGTTCCTTCATGCTGCCTCATGTTTTCTAGGTAGCAGGAATATCAGCCAGCATGTCTCTGTCTGTAGATGCACACTAACGAGGGCTGTGCATTAATTGAGTAGTTCCAAGATGTTCTGAGATCTCAGGCTTTGTTTCAAACTCCAGTTATGCTTAGCTATGGACTTGATGTTTAATTCTTTCACACTGAAGTGAATAACCCACCAAGTGTGCTATGACAACAGCACTGAGAAGCTCTTGCATCCAAGGCAATTGCTGAGGTTAACCTTTTAGTTCCTCAGGAATGTGATGGTTTGGGGAGTCAGGTTGTTTTTTAGGGGCCACCATACAGCAGATCCATGATTTCTGACCCCTTAGCCAGTGGCCTTGCAACACTCACATTTGCTTTTTATTCTGCCTGGCTTCAAAGTTCAGCTTTCAGTTTCCAAAATTCAATTTAATACAATGCAGGACTTAAACTAGGTCTGCAGCAAATGGGCAGCTCAATAGAACAGTGTACCTGACAGCACATGTATAATGTGCTATTTATTGCTGATGTGATGATTGATAGGAAAACCAAGTACTTAGTCACTCAACTCTTCACAAAACCAGAAAGCTCTTTAAAAAAAAAAGGTATTAAGAAGCTATAGTTACAGTACCACTGCTGCAGTTCATTATTCCCAAAAAGCTGTTTAGAGAACCTCTCTGGAGTGGGAAGGCTGATCTGGAGGTGGCTGTTTGATCATTGCTGTTCCTGGTCCTGCCTCCAGCCACACTTTTCTCTCACAGGTCTCTGCACCGTGGTGCAAGGAGGTTGGAATGTTTCCATAACTGTAACTGGGTACTCACTGCTAATTTACCTGAACAAACACAGTGTTTTTTTACCCCAAACACTGATCCCATGAATGCAGGCAAATGATATAAACTATTTCTAGGAACAAAAATTGAGCACATGAGCAGAAGTTGCACAGTAGAGTGTTTATGAGATAATACACCATGCTGTCATCCCAAATTAAAGGAAAACTAGGTAACCTCATCATTAGTTTCCTAATGGCATTATCATGTTGTCTTTTGAGAGAAAAGACCTTCATATTACTGGATTTTTTTTAAAGTCTCACAATTGCACTTGAAAGAGTAAGAGATGTGACTTGAAACCTTCAGTTTGCAGCAATGAGTGAAGATTCTTTACTAACGTCAGTGAAACAGGTTTTCACCCGTTTTTCTGAACACCATCAGATTTACATTATAGATTCTGTATAGATTTATTTTCAACTGAGTCTAGATACAAGCCCAAACATACAGTCTCTGAAAGCTGGAGGAAAAGAAGAAAAAAGAAGGGTGGATGCATCATGATGACAGGGAAGAGTAAACTGGTTATTTAGACATAATTAGTTAGAGATGTGTCTTGCTCAGAAGGAACCACCGAAATCACAGTGATATGAATAGCCCAAATCTTTAGTTCTTCACAATTTTTTGTGCAGGTAAAACATGGTGAAATATTTGTCTGGTATGAAATGTGAGAATTTATACCTTATGGGAACCTTTTCTATTTTATTCCAGACACGCAGCAGAAGAAAAGCAATGATTCTGGGACAGACAGTGATGAAAACCTAGGAAAAAAAGGACGAGGTGGTCAAGCAGCTGGCATCATCAGCGTTGTCTTTGTGATAGGTCTTCTAACTGTTTTAATCTGCTGGCTGTGGAGAAGGAAGTCCTCTAAGCTTGTGTCCTATAGAGGTAATGAGACACTTCATTTGCATGACCAAATTATAAGGAATCTTTTTTACTTGCTGAAATACTTAAGGTTATCCAACAGGAAGAGAGAAGGTATGACTAAGCTACCTGCAAATGGCAGCAGGAAATCATGCCACTATCAAAAACTTGGGGTGCCCTGAGGAGGAAATGTAGTGCCCCAGGGTATGTTATTCTTCATGGTTTTCTCTTCCTAAATCTGAGCCTCACAGGAATTAATTTCTGGATGTGAGAGTAACTCAGGTTTGTGTCTGTTCAGACCATGGTTTGTCAGCTGTGATCCCTGCTGTCTCTGTCTGGACAGATGGCATGAAACAGGACTGGGGTCAGTAGCTCACTCAAGCTTAGCACAGTTTGAAGCAGAAATCAGAGCATAATTCAGTCCTGAGAGTTTTAGAGTCACTGCTGGATGATTAAGGGTCAGGATCCTGCGGGTATCAAGCAGAAACATAGCTGGTCTCACTATCACATGTGTACCCTGGTGTGGCTGGATTTGCCCACATGTGTGACTCTAAAAAAGCTCTAAAAGACCTCTTGTGGACCAGGGTGAGTCTGCCAATGTAGCTGAGCACTTGCTCTAAGCCCCTTTGCAGCTATCCAGGAGCAAACATCTAAGGGACAGAGCAGGGGCAACCACACTTCTCATGGACAAGGACAATCCATGTTTTCAGTCCATGCCCTCTCCCTCAATGTTAGCAAGCCTCAGAAAAGATCAGGGGAGAGCAGGGTAGTGATCTTGTCCAGGATCTGCAGCAGCTCTTGTAGAAGTCATGTCCTTCCTTCAGAAACAACCCAAGAGTGAGGCAGGACTGTCCCAAAATGGGCAGCAGGGCTATTGCTTCAATCCCAAAATCTCTTCTTTCTGGATTGTAAGCAAATAGAATATTTGACTCCATTTTACAGAACCTTTAGCACATTGAACCCTCAGCTTTGGTGGATGTTGCTCAATATTAATCTCATTTTTCTGAAGACTGTATTTATCTATCCTACATGCTGAAACCCATGCATTTGTTTCAACAGATGTTCAACCAAGAGAAGACCAAGGAGGACTCAACTGTAAGTATTAAAAATGTATTATTTTGTTTGTCTTGAGTGACTTAACTTCATAGTTTCAGTACTCAAATTCAGCACAAGCATTTAGATTAGACTTGCTGGATGATAAAACTGAAGTATCCTACTACATCCTGGGTGGTCTCTAGCTGGGATACAGGGACATCATTTGCATCATCTCTGTGAACCTGAGCCCCTATACACCCAATTTAAAAAAACCCTCCTTTCCTAGAAAAAATATGCTCTTCAGACCTTCACCATGTTCATATTTTTATTAGCAAGAATGCAATATTGCAGGCCAGCTGGTTTACAAATTCATTTGTTATTTATAGTAGGGGGGAAATGAAAAGTGAAAGAAAAATTGGACAGAGGACTTACAAGAGTACAGGGTGAAATATCTGCCTATTTGCTATCTCATTTGGTAGTTTCTACTGAAGCTAATGACTGTTGCCTGTGTGTCTCTGCAGAACAGGCAGAAAATACTGTGGTTTCACTAAAACTGTAATTGTTATAGTATAGTTTGCTTTAGCAGATGCTGTGAATGTACCCAGTTCATAGTAACAAGCAGAAAGAAGCAAAATAACCCTTAAATTGAAAATCTTTTTGTGGAGCTTCTTTGACAGTCATGGAAACTGGGTTAATGGTCAGCTCTTTTCCAGACTGCAGGCTGATCCCCAACACTTGTGTTTGATAAACATTAACAGGCATTGCACTCCCTCCTGCAGAGCATAATCTGTGGAGGAGGATGGATTTTCTCCTTAAGAGACATTTTCTCCTTTTGTTCCTGGGAACTGCATTATCGTAAAACAAACAGCTCATTTAAGGTCAACTTTTTCTTCTCCAGATGTACTTATACAAGGCCCTTCTTGGTCAGATCCCTGGACTTAGCCCATTAGTAAAAAAGACCTCTGTGACATAAATAAGAGTAAATATTTACCTTGTATTGAAGGTTGCTGTAGCATGATTTGTTCATTAGGGACAAAGCAAAGGCACCTTCCAGATCCTGTCTTTTCTTTGTCATTGCCCCACTCCACTTGTGGAAGAGGAGGTGGGACAGCAGCTTGGGTGGCTCATTGATGACAGAAGCTGTCCCCCCTCTGAGGGCCACTTTTTGGACATGCCAATTTAAGGGCAACTTGGATCAATACCAGAGGAATGGAAATGGCCCGGGGAATGTGATCTCTGGTGAGAGACTGGTTTAGGCTGTGTCTGTTTAGGCTGGAGAAGGCCAGGCTGATTAAGGACACAATAACAACCCTCTTCAGAGTGTCTTTCGAGAGGATGGGACAAGTTATTTATTGTGCTAACCCAGCTGACACTGCACTTCAGGCACAACAGACTTAAACAAAGGAAATTTAAGCCAGATGTTAGAAGAAATTTTCTAAGGGTGATGGTAGTTGAGCACTGAGGCAGAGTTTGTCCAGAATATCAAGTCTCCATCAGTCCAGGTTCATTGCTTTGTGTTTTCTGAACAAAAGAGAAAACCAGTATTTGTCAGAAATTATTTTGAAATAAAGCTGGCACTACCTTAGTACAAAAGATGGGCTCTAGGAGAAATTCTAGCCTAAATCAATCATTATTTGGTATTTTCAATCCTCTTGTGTGTGGTGGATGGGGGTAAGACCCTGGGGAGGTGCATCCAGGGCTCTGCCACAGTATTTTGCTTTTCAATACTGCTGTAAATGAACTTCTGCTTCTGGCACCTTATGAATAAGGTCAGGTTGTTTCATGGCAGTGAGAATCCTGAATACTGCAAACCAAAATGAGATTACTGAACCTAACTTTGCTGTTACAAAGGCAAAAAGGAGTTTGAAAACTGGGAGGAAGGCAGATTGTAAAGAAGAGTCTATCCAGACATGCATTACAGTCAGTGGGGCAGGATGCTCTCTTGAGGAAAAATTCAGAGCTGGAGCAATTCTGAACTATTAGCTGAAGGAATCCCTTCATTTCCTGAGAGGAGCCTGGGGAAGCTGTTTTCTCTTGGCCACAGAGAGGTTTTGTGCATCTCATTCTCTGAAATTGTTTTAAATGAACCCAAGGTGACACTGACATCCCTTCACAAGGAAGGGGACTTTTCCATGTGCACAGAGAGGCACTTCCAGACTGTGGCATGAGGACAGAAAGCCCCCAGTGTCTTGGGTATCCAGGCAGAACTTCTCCCCAGTCAGTTCTCTCTCAGCAGCATGAATATCTCTTTTCCATAGCTGTGCAGCTCATTCCACTGGTTATGTAGTAAAAGCCATGCTAGGAATGAGGATTTCCAGGGAAGTTTTTTTGTCTAGTTTTATAAAAAATAAGCTATTTTGTTTTTACAGCACCTGCCTAAATGGAAGGTCTGCCAACAATTTGGGCAGCTGGAGATATGTCAAGAGAAGCATCACTCCCTCAGTGGCAGCATTGTTTGTAATACAAGTGACAGATTTCTGCCAACAGAGATGGCAAAAAAAAAAAAAATCACTGTGATCATCAGTGATTTGGGCACTGGGGAAAGCAGAAAGCCTGGGACTCAGCTGCTCTGTGCCAGACCACTGGAAGCTGGTGAATGCCCAGTCTCTCATCATGATCCTTGAGGACTGTAGGAGCAGAAGCAGCCACGTTTCAGGAGCATGGGATGTTCTTGCTGTCACCTTACCCTGAGGATGACTACTGCATGGGAAGAAAGGCAGCTAAAACAAAGAAAGAAAACTGAAGGACTCTGCAGAGTGAGATTTGTGGCCTCTTCCATGTTTCTCTCTCTAAAGTACAATCCTTTCACTGTCTGTTTTCACCAGCTGCTACTGTGTACAGAATCAGGCAGAATTTAACCCAGTCCTCCAAAAACAGGAGTTGCTCTAATGGTGTCAAATACTGAATATGTTATGATAAGGTAAGGTGCCTTCCTTAAGCCTTGGTAGCAACATTTTGGTTTTTACCAAATATTCCACCAAAAAGGGGACTTCCACTTTCAACAGGAGCCAGCTGTGAGAAAATAACAAGCTGTGGAAACTGACCAATTAAAAATAGTGCTCTCTGCTATGTTAATGTCATGTTACCTGGACTTACCCTTCTCAGGATAGAACAAAAACTGTGGTTGAGCTCTGCTTGATTCAGCTGAAACTTTATTTAAGCACTTTCCCGTGGCTTCCAGGGAGGATTTTAAACTGAAGGTTTTAAACTGAACTTGTGCTTGTATCTCATCCTTGCACGCATCCAACAAAACAAAAAAGAAAGAGCAAATTCTATCAGTGTATTGTCCATGAATGTCCAGAAAGCCAAGAACTGTATTTTCTTTGTGCCAGTGCATGTGCCTTTTTTGTTTCAGCCCCAAGTCAGCCAAACTGCCTGGCTGAAAATAGCAGAACAGTAAACTTTGCTGATGATCTGAGATTTTGAAGGAGGAGGAATTTTTACTAAATCTTTTGCCCAGATGGGACAGTTTCTCCATCTTGTCAATGGGGGGGTGGAGATTGTTTTAAACTGAACTCTGGAAACACGTGACCTCTCCTGCACCAGTTGCTAAACTAAAATTGCATCATTTTTGTGAATAAGTCATAGCCTTGTTTATTGTTGCTGTGTGTGAGAGGTACTCCAGTGTCAACTCAGAGCTCAGACACTGATTTTTCATATCAGGACCAGCTTTCAATTCCCAGCCAAGTGAAAATTCTGCTGTACTCACATCACATGGAACCAGGAACCATTTGGCAATAGTGCAGCAGTTCTCTTTTGCCAAAGCAATGTCCTGAGGGAGGCTCCCAGCTGAGTAGCTGTGCTTCTCTCATGTCCATGAATCCAAATCTAGTCTTCAGTGTATCCTAAAGGGAACCTGCTTGAGGAAAGCTTACAGATACCTCAAAAATGTGCACAACATCTGTGCAGATGTGCAGGGTAACCATGTCCTAGTGGTTCAGTAAAAAGTCCTGCAGACATTTCCTCCTTTTCTGTCACATGAAGTTGTTTTGTGCAGCCTCTGGTGCTGCTGTACCTGACAGAAGCCTTTCCTACAAGTAGTTTTCCACTTTTAGATTCTGCAACTGTAGTGGGTCACAGGTGTAAGAAGTGACCTAGCAGTCACTCTGCAATATGGTATTAAAACAAATTTAGACTGGTTGGATTTTCTTACTTCTGGGCTTCTTCATGGACACACCTAAACACAAAATTCTCTTCTTTCAAAATCTGTGCTTCCATTTAGCTTAGGGTTGCAGCTATTCTTGGAGGTCAGTAAATCCTAGATGACAGTTGTTACCATTCAAAGGCCTTGGGAATTTTGTAATAACAGTTTTTATCTCCACATGCCATGTTTATATTGTAAATAAAATCTATTCATTCTTCTGGACGTTTGACTAAATCTATCAACACACAGAGACAAGTCAATCCAAGCCATTGCCCCCACCCAAAGTGGCAGTTTTACTTTTAGCCACATCCCTCAGTGCTCCTTTTCAAAGCCCTCAGATAAGGGGAAGCAAACACAGCACAGAGCTGACCACCTTTGCTTTATTTTGGCTCACGCAAATAACACCCTCGAATAACACAAATAAAATCCCTCAAATAACACAACAAACTCCATGAAAGCCAGGCAGTAGCCTGAAAGCAGCACTAAGCCTGGGCTGATTCATCCATTTCTCACCCAACTTTACAACCCCAAGCAGAGCAAAGGTACAGCACACAGTCCTGCTTCCAGAACAGAAACCAGCTCATTGATCTCCCCCAGGTGCACAGGAGCACCAGCATCCCTCTGTTTGCCTTCATTAAAGACAGCAGCCCACTTAAACAGATGCACAGGAAAGCAACAGTTGATGCAGCTTTGGAGGAAGACTAATAAGTGAACTCACTTTCACAGAATAGCAAAAGACTTTTGTTGTGGCATGGCTGGTAAACCACAAATGGAAAGCCCCAAGGGAAAACATGTGTTGCTACTTAGTGATCTGAATCCATCTGTCCTGTTGTCAAATTCACTATTTAAATCTTTTTACCTGTGAGCTGAAATACCTCTTTTGCTCAAAGAAGCATTCCCTTTTTCCAGCTACCCTGACTCCAAAGTCTGTTCTCAGTAGCTGTTCTGCTATGTCAAAGAAAATTTATTTGTTGCTTTCCCAACTTGCAAAGTGAATCTTTCTCATGTTCACAGTAAACATACACGAAAGGTCATGTTACCCCCCAGTGTGTTTTCTCTAACATCTCTCTTTTCCAGAGGAAGAGAAACTGCTGTAAAGAACAATTGAGTACAGCCTAACTCCACAGGGAGAAAACACCCCCACACCCGTAGCTGTTAAGCTTTTGGGACTTTTCCTCTCAATATGTGGTGGGCATTAGGGCCTCCACCACGTTCATGATATGATATGGGATGGAATCATTGTCATCCGGTGTAATCCCCACTTGAGGATTATTGTGGAGCTCCTGGAGCAAGTCTGGAACAAGGGAACCAAAGTGACTGGGGGACTGGAGCACACCTCAGTGATGAGGAAACACTGAGGGACGTGGGCCTGTTCAGCCTCGAGAGGAGACAACTGAGAGGGGCAATGACACCATGTCTTCCACTGCCTGCAGGGAGGGGTCAGAGCATGGAGCAGGCTCTGCTCCCTGGTGCCAGAAATGGGACAGGAGGAACGGGGAGAAACTGGTGGATACAAAGTTCCACCTGAAAATGAGGAAGAACTTTTTGTTGAGGGTGGCTGAGCACTGGAACAGGAGGCCCAGAGAGACTGTGGAGATCTTCCCTGGAGATGCTCAAAAGCTGCCTGGACACAATCCTGGGTAACATGTTCCAGGGGACTCTGTGTGAGCAGGGAGGTTGGACTGGATGACCAGCTATGGTCCCTTCCCAACTTACCTATTCTGTGTTTATAAAAGGCACCCCACATGTTCTTTGAGGTGATCTCCTCTACATCTGGCATCCCAGGGAATTGCAGAGCAGTAGCTTCTGTGCCATTCATCTTTCAGGATGCACTGCTGTGACAACAGGTCAGCTTGTACAATTACCTTCCAACACAGGAAAAATGCTTCCAACATTGCCTGAGTTATCAGCACCACTTAGCACAATTACTGCATCTGAACCACGCTCCCTGCTGTCAAATGCAAGACCTTGGCAGTACATGTAATGTTACTATTAATCACAAACAGTTTTTTTGCATATTGTTAGGAAAGAGTCTGTCTCCCATTTCAATCTGGCACAGAAAACTGCTGTGTAGAGATAGATTCTCATATATCAAGGATGCTTAGGCTGACCTTTGAACTTTCCCAACATAGGTCCCAGCAATTTACTAATAAATTGCTTATTTGTTTTTCTCTAATTCCAAGTGCTGCTTAGGACGATTGTATAATTGACAAACTTGGACACAGCTGTGCTCAGAGTCACACAAGGCTGCCTGTAGCTGACCTGGTGCTTACACTCATATCTCCAGCTTGCAGAGACCTTTTTCCACTTGCTGGACTGGAAAGTCCACCTTTTTGCAGAATTCACTCCAGTAGACATCATAAGTCAAAAGAAGCTGGTTGCTAATTTTGAATGGGATTACACTGCACAAAAAAAAAGTCACCTCTAAAAAAATTTTGAAGGAGGAAAAATACAAGATATCTCTCATTCAAACTGGAAATCTTTTAAGAATCTGTCAGTTAGAAGCAACAGTAACACAGCCATAATGTGGCCAGGGAGTGACTCCAAACGTTTTCTTCATTTCTTCTGCCAGACCTGTGCTGTCACATGTCAAGCCTCTTACAGGGCTGAGACTGCAGTTTCGAAACAAGATCAGATTTGCTTGCAAAAATAGACTTTTCTACAGCATCATGCTGGGCTAGAAGCAACTCTACACCTCTCAGTTCACCTCTCTATCAGTCAGACTTACAATTATTGTTATCTAACTTGTAAAATGCATCACCACTGCAGTTATCGCAGTTACTGTAACTAAAAATAGGTCAAGGAATAAAGGTGCAAAATGCCTGAACTGCAGCTAATTTTATAACAGCAGGCAAACATGAATTGTCTTTATCACCTCATTGGAAGTCTTATTAACCAGCTCAGATCAGTGTGACTAAACTCTGCGTCAGCAAAGTTCTACAAGTCCCATCATAAACCTGGTCTTTCAAAGCCTTCAGTTTGGTTTTCTCTGCTCTCATGACCTAAGTCTGGGTATGCTCATATTTCTATCTGGCTGTATCTGCAGCACAGAGGGCTGCTATCTTCTTCAAGATACATTATTGAATTCTCTTATCAAAACCATGAGAAAAACCCAGCACTGTGTTGGTTCCTGACCTACAGAATAAGGCAGGAGGGCTGGCCAGATAATGACCACACTTTCCTGGAGAATTCATTGACTGATTCCACACAGGGTGAGGCAGGGAGATGAGGACACCCCGCCAGGAAGGTCTTCTGCACTCCTGGCACCAGCTGACAGAGAAAGTGATGCCTTAACCTTTAGCTTTCATATTTTCAGAATCTGTGCTGCCTAGGTGTGCAGTTCTGAGCCTCACATTAAGTGCTAGTAAGCTCTCTTGACAGAGTAGGTAGGCAAAACAAATCCTTTTCCTGCTGAAGACCAAGGACAACTTTCAGGCCCAAAAGCACAAATAACAGTGGGCTGAAGAGAGAAAACAAGAAGGATGGGACCTCACAACCTGAAGCTGTAATTGGACAATTAAACCCCAATATGCAAAAGGACTAAAACTTATAAAAATGTAAGATCTCATGACTAGTTGTCCATTTTGTGACCTTTCTAAGTCCATCCTGGGTGTAGCCCTGGCCAGGCTCCTGTCCTGCCCAAGGTGGATCCTGGAGTCCTTTTAATAAAGACTTTATTCTCTAGCTCTGTCCAATCTCTGTTTCAGGTCAGCTTTCCCAAGAAATCAAAAGCATGCCCAGAAACTGAAGGACTGGAGAAGCTGAGGAAGTGGCTTTGGAGACAGGGATCTCCAGGGATCCTTGACAGAGTGAGCCTTGGTGCCAGATCTTTTCTCAACAGGTGGGGGATCCCATTTAGGAGTCCTGGGCACACCCCAGTGCTGAGGGGTAGGTGCCTTTAAGCAGGAAAAAATTAAAAGTATACATAATTAAACACATAAATAAATAAATAAATAACCCCCAAACTTTGCGCAAGTGTTCTGTTTAAATTCTGATTATCTGTTTATTATTTGCAGTTGCATTTTTCATGACTACCATGAGGCAGACAGCTGCCTTCCCACGCTGCTTTGTATGGGACAGTTTGATCCAGCCTAGAGGAAGAACAAGAAAGAAAGATGGGGAAAAAATTAAAATCTTTTAATCTGATCCAGCCTAGTAACAATTCTCCAGTCCTCAGGGTATAAAGGTTTGTGGGGGAAATTGATTGTTTTTTTTTATTTATTTTTATTTAAAGTGGCCATTAAAGAAGTGCTCCCATTGACAAACATATACTCTGGCCAGCTGGAATGACTAACCACAAAACCATCAGGCAGGCACAGAGTGAGCCAGTGCCTTTCATCAGCATTTTTGGCAATGTGGCAACTGCTGACCAGCTTCATGTAATGTGTCTTAGCTTAATTTTTGAACAATTCCTACTGCACCACAACATAATCTGGGTAGAAATATATTTCCAAACAAAGTCGAGCAATGGTTGCTCAAAACCAGAAAACTTGGCCAAAGGAATCCACCAGATTCTGTGGCTGCATTTATTGCATCAATAGACCTTTGAGTCTTGGGAAACAGTAGGTATTTGACCCTGTGTCAAATACCTCCACTAGTATTTTATACTACACCATATTTTCCATTAAAACTGGTTTTAGTGTTCCCAGGTCAAAGGTGCTCAGGCTTGAGCGCCCCACAGCCACGAGGGATCCCAGGCACAAGAGGTGTGTCCCTGCCTGTATATTTTTCAGAAGTTTTGGGGTGCAGTTGAAGAGCAGGAAAGGAAAGGAATTGTTTGGTTTAGTCTCCAGGCAATGCTGCTGCAAACAGCAAGGAGGGAACCACTGAACTTTTGCCCCCAGGCAGAAGCCAGGTAAGAAACCGGCTGTGAAGCTGCCAATGGATCCTAAACCCCTCCTACACACACCTGACTCTACAGCCCAGCAATTTTACTAATCTCTCACTACACGTTTTACAAAGAAATTATAATCTTAATCTCTGTACTCCCAGGTGATGGGATTAGAGCACCCAGCCTGGCAATAAATATTTGTATGGCACATCTCTGATATATCCTATCTCAGCTGGAAGCTCCATACAAGCAGTCAGCACAGCTGCAGAGGTGAGCACAAAGCAGCTGCATGCAGAAGTGTGTTTGAACAGAGATAAAGTGCAATTCATCACGATGCCAAACGCTGGTCACATTTTACAAGGAGGTATACAACAAAGCACATGGATCCCACAAGGTCCTGCCTTGAGTGGCAGGACTGTCACAGACTATGTGACAAACGCAACTGGAACATCACCGCTTTCATTCAGACTGTTTATTTTTCAGGGAGGGAAGGTTGATATTCCTATCTGCCCCACACCCCAACAAGTCAAAGCTCATGTCCCTGTTAACTGCCAAAACAGCTCAGATTATTTTTTTCCCTCTTGAGGTGCTGGTCCCCACAGGCTGGCAGAATACCAGCAACTTGATGACACAGACAGTTAGTAGAGCCTGCCTGAACTTTCACACTAGGAAAAAATTGTGCTTTCTCTCACAAAATTTAGAAATAAATATTGATTTTTTAGCTAAAGTGAGGTCCAAGACCTGAAGAGTTGCTGCTATATACTTTGCCCATCACAAAGTCCCTGCTCACCTTGCTGTCCCTGTGGGTCACAGCCACAGGGAAGGTGTTGCCTTAAGGGCCTTTGGACATTCACAGCACAGCAGGTGTTGCTGAACTAAACAATTCCCCCACTATTAGACCAAATTCTGATAGGCCAGGGGTAAAGGACTGCAGATAACAACTGCAAAATGGGCAGTTTAATCGCTGATGACATTTACATCAACACATAACCCTTCAGAGACAAAAAACCCTCTACAAAATATAGCAAGAGTGGCTGTATCTGCAGTCATGTTCAGAAATGAATGCATTAGGCTCGACAAAACTCACATAAGACAGCACAGAGCACACTTGGTGATGCATAAACCAAGTTGTAGAGTGTTTTTTCTCTTGGATCTTATGGTATTCCTGCCATACCCAAATGGAAGAACCTCTCCTATAATTAAGCTTAGCCTGAGGAGTTGCATCACTGCAGGACTGCAGATGGCATTGCTGGGACTATACTGAACCTCCCCCAGGTATCTCTGCTCAGTGCCTGGCTTACACAATTCATAGGCCCAGAGAGGAGCCCAGTTACACCCCCAAATATTATTACAGGTGCAAATAAGCTGGTTGGAATGTTAAATATTTTTCAAAAGGTGGGTGTGCTCGCCGCACATTTCTAGGCAAAGCAGGTCCCTCCAATCTGAAATAGTCTATTTTATGCCTTGTTTACACTGGGAAAAAAGCAACCATACACGGAGCAAATTGCACTTCCAACACCTCCCAGTGCTTGCTGCTATTCCTTAGAAAAACCCAGAAACCTTGTGGCAAATACAACCATCAACACCTTTACAGAAAAAGGACAAATCCTCCCTCTTGATTTTCTGAGATCCTGAGCCCTCGAGCAGGGGGAATTTACTTCAGAGAGAAACAAACAGTTAATTGATTGGCCCAAAAGCTTTGTCATTTAAGGGATCAGACTGACAAAAGTAGTACCAAAAATCAGCTTCGCATTCATTCCTTTCTCACAGTCAAGCTGAATATTTGTTCCCATTCCCACTGACATGTCCAGATCATTAGGCCTCAGAAATAAATACATATTTCTTGCCAAGTATCTCCTATTGCCAGGGCTTAGGACATCTCTTGGCCAGCAATGCTGCTGGCTGTCACCTCTCCCTTTGCTATTGAACATACTGCTTCAATTTTTGCTACTATGGCTGCAGCATAAAAGGTCTTCCACTGTTGCTCAAGTGGTTCAAAAGCCAGCATGAAAACCCATTATTTCTTCATAACTCTGCCTCTGCATCCTGGGATAAGAGTCCTAACCACATAAGGTATTAGCTAAATACGTGGAAAAAAGGGGAACCAGCCACAACCAGAATTGCTTCCCACAGGCTGGAAAGGCTCACTCTGCAGCCAAACCCAAAATGACAAATCAAGCACACAGTTTCAGGTGCTCACCAGCCTCATGTAAACAGCCTTTTTTTTTCTACCTGAACTCAAGAAGGATTAAGGTTTAGCAACAGGAAGCAGAGAAGATGATAATGACAAGATATAGCTACTGCTGGTCTGCACTGCCTTACCCAAAACACCTTGCTGTCTTCTGCTCAGAATGACAAATGGGGTTTGAATTTTTCTCCTGAGGGGAGCTTGGTTAGGACTGCCTGCATTATTTGTTTCATCTGATAAATTTGGGACAGGGAAAAGAGAAAAACTCACACTTATTAGTAATACCAAGTACGATCACCAACATGTGATGAATAACAGCCAAAAAAACCTCATATTTTGGAGAACTCTGCCAGCAGGCTTAGAAGCCAGTTGGATAACAAATGCAAGCAGAGGGGAAATATACAACTAAAAAAATGAATATTGCAAGGTTACAACATGCTATCATAGTTTTCATAGTTTTATCATAGTGCAAGAGTTTTCACCAAATGAAAATACACAGGTCCCTTGACCAGTGTGCACCAGTACTTAGCTGAATGTAAGTTTATATTCCAGATAAAGGAAATTTAAATGTAGAATTTTAATACATTCATCCTTCCACCAATTCACTTATAGGTGATGAAAACATCTGGCTCTGACTTTGGAAAGCATCTGATTCACAGTGTTTGAATTAGCAGATGTGTGGGCAACTGTGTTTGATAACAAAGCAAGGGAGTCGAATTCTGTGGAAAAGCAGGCTGTATTTTGCTTCAGTTGGAAACCTTTTGGCAAATATGCAGGATATAGCAAACAGAAGAGAGAAAGTACATTTATTCACCCTAAAAGCAGTTTGACAAAAGTACTGTTCATGTGAACATCTCCAAACACTGAAGTGAGGAGCCCCAGGGACTGAAAATCAACAAGACATTAAGGCAGTGGCCTGTAGTACATGAGTCAGCTTAAGGATTTGTGTTGGCTTGGTGGCTTGTCTCAACAAAGTTTTGTTCTGTGATTGCTTCATTGCGATGTGTAGAAAGCTAAAAAAAAAAAAAAATCGAAACATACCAAAGGGCCTGGTGGATGAACAAGGAGATACTGGCAAAACTCAGGCACAAAAGTATGCAGAGGGTGGAGCAGGGATGGGTAACATGGAAGGACCAGAGACATTGCCTGAGCATGCAGAAACATGGTTAAGAAAGCCAAAATCCACTGGAATTTGATCTATTCAAAGTTTTGATGGGATGCACCAATGAGTGCTGAGGGAGCTGGCAGATATCTTTGCAAGGCCACTCTTTGATAATCCTTGATGGATGGTGGCAATTGTGAGCGGTTCCAGAGAAGTAGAGAGCAAACATCACCCCTGTCTTCAAGAAGAGAAAGCAAAAGGATCCATGTTGAACACAAGTCAGCATTGTATCCTTGTGACAAAGAAGGTTAAAGGTGTCCTGAGCTGCACTAGGTAAAATATTGCCTGCAGGCTGAGGGAGGTGATCCCTTCCCTCTCCTCAGAAATAATGAGGCCACTTCTGGAGTTCTGGGCTCCCCCATACAATAATATATTAATCTAAAGGAGAGAGAGTGAAGGGCCACAAGGATGATGAAGAGGCTGGAGTCTTCTGTGAGGAAAGGCTGAGAGAGCTGGGGCTGCCCTGCCTGGGGCAGAAGAGGCTCAGGTGGGATTTCACCAGTGTACAGAAACACCTCCAGGGAGGGTGCAAAGAGGACAGAGCCAGGCTCTCTTCAGCAGTGCCCAGTGGCAGGACCAGAGGAAATGGGCACACACAGGAGGCTCTGTCTGAAGATCAAATAGGTGGCCTGGCTTGAGCAGGGGAGCAGAACCAGATCACTTCCAGAGGTCCCTTCCAAGCTCAAGCACTCTGGGACTGGAAAAGTTATGACTGGATTTTGAAAGTGTATAGCCATAACAGCATTCAGGTCACTCAACCCATGCTAAGTTTAGCAGGATGATGTTGAAAGAACAGGAAGGATAGGAAAAAAAAATATTTCTTTCAGTCTTTTCTTTCTGTCAAGATAAACAATTATAAGCTAGTATTGCACTGCTGACAGGTCTTAACTTTCTTTTAAGTTTTATTATACTCAGTGGAACACTGAGCAATCACAGCATCTCCCTTCTGTCACAGGAGCCATTGATGAGCCTGGAAAAAAAATCACCCCAAACTAAAACCAACTCCAAACCAAAGCTCAACCACACACTGGAAAGGTTTTTCCTGGTGAGCAGTCACCACAGATCAGTATGACTCCTTTGTATTTATCACTGAAAATCAAACTGAGTAAAAACTGTATGGCCATGCCTGCCAGACCCACAGCCTTCACTCCAGACCATCAAATGACCACAGGTGTCTGTGGCTCCTGTATTTTTGTACACTGAGAGGTTTTGAAAGAATACATCAGTGATCCACATCTGCTACATCCTCCTGCAAGATGGGAGGACAGCAATAATGTGAGAAAAGAATGGAAGACACAGAGATGGAACACAGTAGCCTTTCCATCCTTGAGATTTTTCTTTGCCAGGTGGTACTTAATCACTAAGCCAGGGCACTTGGAAGACAAAACACAAGAAAAACTTGTATTTAAAGACACAGGACTTTAAAGGGACGTAGTGGAAAAGTCTGTTGAAATCACTGGACACACAGGGGAATTACTTCAGCTGATGGTTGAAATTTCAGCTTGCTCAATGCATGTAAAGAAGGAATTATCCTATGAAGCATTAATGAAACACTGTCACATCCTTAAACTTTGTTATGGAGTGATTTTATTTTATCTGGAGCAGGACATGGCACCTCCGAGTCAGATTCCAGCCACTGAGTTAACTTAGACAATACTTCTATTGTTGTGAGAGAAGCTCTCAGAGTAGGATTCGGATCTTCCAGAAGAGTAGCTCTCAGAAGAGCACGAGGGAAAAAAAAACCACCAGCGTGACTTTCTCTGGACATTAGTGCAGCCATAGATGGTTTTGGTACTTCATCAGGAATTCTAGGTTTGGAAGCCTTCCACTTTTGTGTTTCAGTGCTAGAGAGTAAATAAATTCTGCAAACTCAGAAAATTTTTCCTCTGCTCTGTCTTGCACCCATCTAAATAAGAATTGCATCAGGCATTCAAAGCTTTCCAAAACTGAAATGCCTCAGGAAATACTCTGAATTATCACTGCCACAGGAGAGAATAAGCAATTCCATCAGAGCCCTATTGGAGTGAGAAATATTGCTGAAATACTACCACGAAGCTGACTGATTTATCAAGTCTCACTTTTAAAACAATTAAGTAGAGTGTGGGTGGCTTTGTTTTCTAGTACAATGAAATTTTTTAGATTTTCTAGACTTTTTTCAATTATCTAACTTCTAGCTTAACACCAAAAAAAATAAATCCAACAAAAACCATCCAGGCTTATTCTAAAGTTTAAGTAATTTTTTGTTGTATGAGAGTTACATATTAATATTTAAATTTATCCAGCACAATTAAATAGCAAGATTTCTACTTAATCCAAGCAGAGAAGGAGCTGAGATGAATGAGAACAGTGGTTATATTACTATTATTTATTTTAAGAGTAATTATTATTTAATACTTTTTAATAATAATTCAAACCAATGGGTATGCCTTTTATGGCATGTTTATATAATGCAAAGTTCAACACCAACAGTGCATTAAGAAGTGTGTGTATACATCTGTAAAGTAAACAAAGGGAGGTGTCAGAAGGATTCAGTTCAATGCAAGAGAGACTACCCAGAAACTGGCAGTTTGAATAAGTGTTGAACACAATCCACCAAATATTTTTCCACAATTGCTGAATTGTGCAATTATGTGCAAAAAAACCCCCACTCTAGTGAAGAAATTCCCTTGGCAGCAAATGTCCATTAAAGAAAAACATAAATTACTTTATGATATGCAGCAGCAGACTATGCCAGACCCACAGCTGAGCCCACAGCTCAGTGAGATGCAAGAGCTCTCAAGGAGAAAAAGAAAGGCTTCTGCCATGGCTGGCTGAAAACATAAGGGGTAAATATTACTCAGTACCTGCAAATCACAAGCTGGGACCCAGGGAAAAAGCAATGCTTGATTGCAGAGCAAATAAAAGAAACAGCTTTTTTTGGCACTGTAGAGTTTGGAAAGACATGCTTAGAAAGGGGTAACCTCTGTGCTCAGCTGTACAGGAAACCAAATACACGAACACCAGTCAAAACTAATTGTAAGGTAAGAGGTTTTTAATTATTTTCTTTTCTCAATAGAAAGAACTAAGCAAAGTCTTAAGTGCCTGCTCAAGCTGAGAGACAAGGGTTGTCCCAGAAACACTGGCAAAATCCTTGTTCTGAACATTTCCAAACAGCACATTCATGCAAAGAAATATTCAACTATAGGACCAAAGGTAGGCAGCCCTCCTAGAAAGAGCTGCAATACCTGAAGGCTGGATTATCATAAATAGCTAAATTCTGGGAAGAGATCAAAGGTGGATATTCTTGAGCTTTTTCTATTGGTAAAGTGTTAGCTTGCAAGCCTTTACGTCAGCTGAACGTGCTGCAGTGAGAGCCAACAATAATTCCATTTATTCCTCAGCTCAGCTGCAGAAACAGCCCCTGATTCTGAGTCACTGCTCACATCCTGCCCCGCTCCAGCACTTCCTCATTCACAGGAGAAGCTCCTTGCAGCAGCACATTTGGATTTCAGCACGTGCAGAGGGAACACAGGGAGATTCCAGAAAGGTAAGCGAGATCGGGTTTTCTGTCTTGAACGGGAAAGTGCTAAAATTGCAGTATTTGGGCTACGGGTTTTGGATGAGGTGTTTTACACTTGCTTCAGATGATGTAGCCATGGGAAAAAAATTAAAAAGAAACAATGTGGATTTGCCTTAGGGTTTGGTTTTTTTTCCTTTGTTATAAGCGACAGTTTGGCAGGAAGAGGTGACAATTTGAGAGGAAAACCTGCAGATTGAGGGGGTTCCCAGATGTGCAACTGCTCTCCCCTGTGCTGACTCCCAGCTGGGGTGTGCTTAGACTGCAAAATGGAAAGTGACACCACCACTAAAACAAAAGGCATTCCCAACTATTTTTCTCACTGAGTACCGCTGTGCCTTTGTTTCTGTTCTTATATTTTTGCTTTTGCTCAGTCATTAAAGTGACACACACTGACAAAAGGGACTGAACAGGGAGCCTCAGTTTAGTGAAATTCAGAGGACAAACATTAGGCTTTCAACCAAACATTTGACTGAAAACAATCAAATCACATTTACTGCCTCAAAAATGTCACCTTTGCAAGAGCAAAGGCTCAGAACATTCAGCCACACCAGAAAGGAAGCTATAGGTAACTTTTCAGGTTCTGAATGGTTTCTGTTCACAAACTGGCAGAGAGTAACTGCAGCTGGAAAAGAAGGCAAGAGGTCCCAGGGTATTGAGCAGCACACACACAGCCACAGAGCCCGAGATCTGGGCTGCATGTAGTGAAGAAGTCAAGTGTAAGATTGACAAGACAAGAAAGAGGGCAAACAACTGCACAAGAGGGTTTTCCCAATCTGATTTACTTTGGTTTCTGTTATAATTGGGGGTGGACTTTGGATTAAAAAAAAAAAAAAAAAAAAAAAAAAAAAGAGAGAACTAACTTCTGTTGCACAAGTAGGCTTCAGGCAAACTTGGTGCCTGGTTTTGACAGATTTATATTAGCTTAATTAATAAACAAACCACAAAAACTATACAGCAATAGATGTACATGCCAGTTCCTATAACAGGGCATTTAAAACAACTTTCTTATGTTAAAACCTAATTCTCTTCTTGATTGTGTCCTCCTTGAGAGGGGACTGTACCCACCAAATCAATGCAGGGTCAGAGGAAGGTAGGAGAGAAACACCTGGGGAAAGTACAGAGTAACAGAAACCACAAAGTCCAATTTCTCACACCTCCTCCCTGTGAACCTGGGAGGGCTCAGACCCCTCAAAAGCCTGCTCAAGCCAGATAATTTTGCTTTTTTAAAAGCTAAATAGAAGTGTTTCACCATTTGACTAAAAGTGAATCCTGAGAAAGAAGTGAAATGACACAGCTATAGATTTCAGTTCTCATTAAATAAAAAAGCTTGCCATTACTTGGAGCCTAATCTTGGTAACACAAGTGTGAGTAGTGCAAAGGTGAAGATCAGCACAGATTTTTCATTCTAAAGAAACTTTTTATCTCTTTCTGGGAAGAGAGAAGGGGTATAAAGAAATTTTCAGCTCCAAGGGCTCTTCTTGTAATACAGATCAGGTTATTGGAATATTTATCAAGATCAGCATTGCAAAAAAGTCTCTGACACACTTTCCCCAGTTGGGAATGACCTAAAAAAAGATTGCATGGGTGTATACCACATTGAGGAGACTGATCTTTTGGTAGAACAGTCACCAGCTCTGGACATTTTTTCTCCGGAGAAGCCACTCAGTGGTTGGGGGCATGAGAGGGATGGCTGGGAGAAGACCATTTCACTCTACAAAAGAAAAAAAAAATTATATTCTTAAAAAAAACCCCAAAAAACCCACAAAAAACCAACCAACCAACCAACCAACAGAAAAAAAGCCAATCAACACCACCATCACTTGTACAGGTGCAGTCAACCCTTTAAGGGGCTTTTTGGATTTTCCCACCCTGTCATGGTAAATGGCATCTACAGTTTTCTGCTAACATAAAACAGAGATCTGTAGGAGGAGATCCAGAAGAAGTCCACAAAAATGGTCAGTGCTGGAGCACCTCTCCTCTGAACAAAGGCAGAGAGAGTGGAGGTTGTTCAGCCTGGAGAAGGCTCCATGCAGATCTCAGAGGGGATTTCAGGGGATGGTAAGAAAGAGACTTTTTACCAGGGCCTGTAGTGACAGGACAAAGGACAAAAATTTTAAACTGAAAAAGGGTAGATGTAGGTCACACATCAGGACAAAATTCTTTACTGTGAGAGTGGTGGAGCACTAAAATGGGTTGCCCAGAGAAGTTGTGGATGTCCCATCCTTGGAAGCATCCAGGACAGGTTGGATGTGGCTCTGAGCAAGCTGGCCTAGTAGAAGATGTCCTTGCCCCTGGCAGGGGGGGTTGAACAAGGTGATCTTTCAGGGTCACTTCCAACTCATTCTATAGTTCTATGAGGAAGCTTAATAATCCTTTGAAAGAGTTTATCTGGTTTGTCTTTCACACCCTTGTCACTTTCCCTCTCTGCTCTGTGTTACAGCCTTTCCTCCCTCTCAGGACAAGGAGCCTATAGAGCAACTGACCCCTATGGAAGCTGAGCATTCCTAAACAGCCTCCAGAGGTGCCAGGACATGCCCATGACTGAGCTTTGGATCAACAGGTGAGAGGAATAAGGGGAGGAGAGGAAAATCCATTTAAACTGTCCTCTGAGCAGTGAGTTACTTTTCTGCTACAGTCCATTAAATATATACACACACTGAACATGAATATCCTTCACTGAGTGTACCTCATTGAACACTGACAATTTTCAGGGGCATTTGGGGGTGTGTAGACATTGTGAATGTACCTGCAGTCATGTTTTCCAGAGCAGCCTGAGCCTCAGAGACTTTCATTCATTGATTTCAGTTGGCATCTGCTCACATGTTTCTAAAACAGCACCTCAACACCTTGAGGCAAATCCTAACCCCAGAGGAAGGTGTGGTGCAGATGTGCTTGTGCTAAAAGGAGCTGAAGAAGTGCAACTGCCTTACTGTAGCACTGCATGGGCATGAATTCCATGTGCTGAAAGGGGAGTTATTAATTGCACCACTCCAATACTCAAAGTTTCACTCTGCATTCACTTCTGTTCTATAAAAATCACTGGTGAGTGGTGTAACCCAGCTTTTGCTCAGTGTAGTTGAAGAATGCAATTTTATTACAGAGTGGGAAGGATGGAGAAAACAGGCAAATTATTCATCTAGATAACTATGATGGGTTATAATCTATAGGGTTCTAATGTTTAAAATTATTTCTACAACTTAGTTTTACATGCATTTTCCTTCCACACCACCTCGGGCATATGTTACCATGCCATTTTCCATATTATTTTATTCCACTTACAATTTCCTTGCAAGGCTGCTGAAAAGTGCAGGCTAAATGAGATGAAGGAGACAGCTGTTTGCTTGATATTTTTTTGCCTCCCATCAGTTTATGAAAATAATTAGTTGCACAGTCCAAACACATTTCTCAGCTAAGTGCATTTAAGTGTAATCTCCAACTCTGGCATCTCTTCTAACCTCTAATCTGAGAACTCCATGTTCTACATTGGCATGTGCTTAAGTTCTGAACCAGAAGTTTTTTGTGAAAGCAAAATTGTTTTCAGCTCCTTTATCAAGAATCTTGCCAGGACAATAATTGCTGTCACCACAGAGAGAGATCAGAACTAGAGCCAAGCAGATCCTTCCAGTTGTATATACAAAAAGGACTGATTTATTCTGACCTCAGGAAAGGGAAAAGCATGCAGAACTCCATAGACTACTTCCTTGAGGTAGACCAGCTTAAACTTGCTTTTTCTTCTTATCCAAATGCAATTTATTTATTTTATAGAGGATGAGATTTTCTTTAAATAGAAATAGCAATGACAAAGGGGAAAAAGGAGATGCCCAGAAGCATTTGAGAAACCCACAAGGTGAGAAGAAATGGAGACAGGAGTGTCACCACTTTTCCAGCTCTACCACAGATCCAGCAAGGGCCATGCCATGGTTAATTCACTCCCATACACTCCTCACTCAGTCACCCATGGCAATGCTTCTGAAGACTCAGGCTGCAAGCTAAGTTCTCCTGGCAGCTGGCAGGACTAGAGGTAGCACTGTACTTACACTTCTCAGAGATCTTTGAATAGAATCACAGAATCACTGAGTTGGAAAGACCTTCAAGATCATTGAGTCCAACCCAACCCTAACACCTCAACTAAACCATGGCAGCATGATCCTGTATGAATTAAAAGCCCATAGTAATAGGATCTATGGAGTAGAATCTATCAGAGCTTCTACTGTCTCCTGTAACAAAATCAATATTCTTTTACAGAATTATTTGTTTAAGATGAGGAAAGATTTTTTCTTGACAAGAAAATCTGCAACAACATGTGAGGATGGAACTCCCTGGGGTCCCCATGTTGTGTTGCATTTCTTGTACTTTTAAAATCCTCTTCTGGGAAAGGAAGCAGGGGCATGATATTAAAAGCTTTAGGGCTAAAAGGTTTAGCTGGAAAGGTCCACTCTACAAGATAACTGCATCAAGCTAGAGAGTCAGGGGTCAGAATTTTATTTCATTTCATCCCTAATACTCATGGTAAGTCCCTGTGCTGTGACACATTTTACTACATCCTCCCCCATTTCTTCACTCACCACAGAGGAATGAAGCAGAAAAGAGTGTGTTGATCTGTACTAGTGTTGTCATCCATCCAATAAGTGTACTCTGGGAAAGTCTAATTCCATAAATACTGCTTGAGCTCACAGTTGGGATCTATTAATGCCAAGGAAAGCAGCAGTGCATTGCTGAGTACAAACTCCTTTTATGACACCAGGATAGAGCTGCATGAGTGCCTGGATGAAACCTTCAGAGTCTCAAACCAAAAAGCAAAACACCTAATTAAAGAGCCAGCAGGGCTGCGTGGTAGGTCTGTCTAGGGGATCTTTGAATTTCCTCATGGGAAACTTCTGTCCTCAAAGATTATCCTCCACGTACTTAATTTCACCTTTTGAGAACCTCACTGTGGCTACAGTTTTCATGGTGGTCATGGAATGGAGCCACTTTATTACACTAGTTTTCCAAACAGTGCTTTCACTGAAGCTGAACAACTTAATTCAGATGCAGAGTGACCTGCATGAGCTGATCTGAGCCAGTGCAGCTTTGCTGGCTTGACATGGTTGGCAGCATGTCCCTGCTCAGCCCATCTACAGATGTGTCCCACGCCTCAGGAGGGAGAGAAGGATCTAACTTAGGATATCCTTGGTTAAAATCCGCTTTTATTAGTGGATTGGTTCCTATTTTCTCTTACTCTTCTGTGTAGAGAGATGCATGAACAAGTTCCCACTCAGAAATAGTCCTCATGTTAAGGGTTATCTCCAGGCGGTGAAAATGGAAACTTCAGCTCCAATGTATCTTGCATTTGTGGGCCATAATGCAGGGATTTGGGGATGAAGCAGAGCTCAGGGAGGTAACACAAACTATGGCAAGGCCATTACTGACTTCCTACCAGCAAGGTGTGGATCAGAGACATCCCATGTCTTGCTCTGGTTAGGCCAGGGCAGGTATTTTATCTTGGGTGGCTCCAGAACAGGGGCTGCAAGGCCCAGACATGTTGCCATCCCTGAACAACTACGTAGAAATAGGATTGTTTCAATTTCTGAAACCTGTGTTCTGTTTCAGAGCTGATCTGAGGTGTTCACTGTCCTTCAGCTGCCAATTCAATCTCTCAAATGATGGTTTACAGCTTGAGTGATTATAAAAAAGCCAACATGCAACACTCTTAGTTCAGTCCTCTAAATAAACAGTCCTAGAACCACTGAGGTCAGCTTTGAGTTCCTCACAATCTGGGGCATTGAAAGACAAAAACTTAACAAGGCTCTTCAAATCCCATCTGGTAGCAGGACAGGAATGTAAGGGCTTTGAACTACTACATATTCGAACATGAGATCAGCATGTTAACATCTAGAGAAGATTTCCGTGAGTGCTCTGAGGAAGTGCTTCAAAACTAGGTCATGTAAACTTCACACACCTTGAGTGCTTCCTACAATAATTCCTCCCTTGGGTTGAACCCTGAAGCTATTACTTTGTTTAACAACTGTCAGTTGAAGAACAGGAAAAATCACACCAAATAACCACTAGTTGACTTTCCACAAATGTGTCAGCGAGGGGAGAGGAAAAAAACCAAACTTGCTCCATGACATTCTCACAAATGGACATTTGTGTCTGCAGAAAGGGCAGCTGTAATGTTTAATGTTTAATTCCATTCCATAGTGCTCTAAAGATCCAAACATAATACTTTGTTTGCCTGCATCACAATGAGGCCTCAAGATGTTTGGCAGCCTCCTGTAAAATATGCACAACATCGTGCCTAATCAATTAGCACTTGGTACTTTCCCATCTGAGGACACCACACCCCTTTTCCTTTGAGAGTTGGGGATGCAGTAGGTCACACAGAAGTCCCACCCAACACTCCTCCTCACTGCCCCAGCTGAAATTACGGGATGCAGTTTGGGTAGGAAGTAGGTGATTGTCACATTCCCATCAAGGATCAATCAACTCAAGTTCCCAGTGAATGCATCAGCTCTTTTTACCAATAAGCAAAGACAATTTGGAGAAGGAAACCTGCCTTGCCAAATCAAAGTTTCTGTGCAGTTTTCACTCCAAGTTTAGTCATTTCTGAAGGCCCAAGTCTGGCCATCTCTTCCCACAAATACTCAGAACTCTAGCCTTGGGCACATTGAAAGGGCGGGTTTTCATGAAGAGCTGGTGGCAAGAGAGGCTGTGAACTCAGACAGTCCAGCTGTGGGAACAGGGCTGGCTCAGGGAAAACATCTCTTCCCAGACATTGGAAGACTCACTCATTGCTACATCTGTCTAGATTAAAAGTACATTGCAATGACAAAAACTCTCCTGGATACAGCTTTGTTAGACATCGCCCTGGAAGTGTCTACTTCCCTGGAATCTGAGGGCATAGCAGAAAAATCAGTTGTTTACTTTAGCAGCAACAGCTGTGCATTGAATAATATTGTGTTTTAGGAGAGTTTGTCTGTAGTGGAAACACAGTGATAAGTACTTCGAGGCATACACATAAGGACATGTCTTCCATCCAAACACCACAGCATACTATGAGATGCCAGAAGTGCCCAGCCAGATATGGTCCTGCCTCTACCCTGCACATGGATAAATAATAAAGTATTTGGCCTATGATTTTAAACATTTTGTGCAAGAACAGAATAGAGGAAAGTAGTCTTTTCTAAGAAAACTGCAGCAGGCATTCTTAACTAGAGAAACCCAGAGATAAACGATGATCTGTCAGATATATAGAAACACAGTTCCTTCAGCTGGCAGTTTATATGCCTTGCTCTCACAGAAAACAGGGCTATTCACTAGTGTTTACAGATCTCAATGTGTATGATATGAGAGAAAGCTCAGATCCTGTATCTGATTTAGGTCTATTTGTACCTCAAGAGATCACTAAAGCAGAGACTATCAGAGGAGCTTAAGAGTAACCAGTTCTGAAAGTTGGATGCTCAACATTTGTGTCATGACTTCAGGAATTGTGAACAGAGAAACATTTGAGAAGGCTGGACTTTACACCACATAGCCATAACCATGTGCTCAGCTATGGATGGCGACATAAATGACATAAATGGTTCTCTGGTAGCCCAGGAGAAGATATCCAAGGATTCAGAGTTCTTAGGTGATATTAGAGATTTCCACTCACACACCCCCTTGATTTTTGACATGGCTGGAACAAACAGTGGATCTTTCTGCCCTTTATACTCCAAGGCACATCAGGCACCCAACCAGCAGTTAGCTGTCGTATAATACACATATTTAACAGTGTTTCCAAAATCACTGGCACAGACAATCTCTGTAGTGTTCCAACCCACTTTTTCCTGGATTTCCAAAGAACAGTTGTTATCTAGGTAATGCAAAACCTCATGACTTGTGCACACTCTAGCCAAGAGCTCAAAGTGCCAAAGCAGATGTGCCACAGGCACTTGCTACTGTGCAGGGGAGCTTTGTGTCTGTGGCACTGAAACAGCTCCTGCAGCTATCCAGAGATGCCAGATCACAACTGTGGAGCTGCAACCTGTTCCTGCCCTTGCAAAAGCAGGTACTGGATTGTCCTGGGGTAAAAAAAAAATCTGGTGTGAGTTGGCATCAGAAGATATTTCACAGGGTGTTAATCAATGGAAAGGAAAGAGCACAAGTTCAAGGGAAGTAAGGATGAGTGTTGGGAGCAGGGAGATGTCACACAAGTAGTGCTTCAACCAGAGCACTGTCAAGACCTCTCAAGAACACTGGTGAAGGTAAATGTTGCTGTTTTGGAAAGGAAAGGGCTCAGTCATTTGGGGGAAGGCAAGTTCTAAAGACCCAAGTGTGGGTCAGTGCAACGCTCTGCTGAGTTTTCAAGCCTTATCTGGTCTGTGCATTTCACACCTCCAACTTCCACTTCAAAGGAGATAGGCTGCAAAACTAAGTTCACCTAAAACTTTCACAGGGGGATTTCCTATATTGAAAGTGTAGAACCACAAAGAGATTGGGCTGATCTTTCACAGCATGAAACCTTGTGGCTCTGCACAAACTTCTGCTCTCTCTTTTCAAGTCATTGCTTACCAGCGTGCTCCAAACAGCATGAGCATCTAAAAGAAATGCTGTTTGACATCTCTGACACTGAGAAAGATCTAGTTTGGTCCACTCTAGCCTACAAAAAAGACAAGACAGCAGCGACTCATGTGCTGCTCCCCTGGTGTACATGCAGCTGCCTCCACAGCCAGCAAGTTCCCTTCATAAAAGAATCTCACACAGTTGGTCCAGTGACTCATTGCTGAGGTACTTTGTTTGGGCCCAGGGCCACATGCAAAGGGACCTCCACCACAGCCCACAGGATGACCCCATGGTCCCACAGGATGACCTCATGGTCCCTCAGGATGACCCTACCATCCACTACCAAGTGACCCCCGGATGCTATTGCAACACAAGACATCTGGGCAGAATTTATCAGGCTGATACTATCTGGATGCTTTCAGATATTCATTCTCCAGCCTACTTCCAGCTGTGTCCTACTTTCAGATGACAAGCATTGTGCTCTCTGGTATTAAACATACACACTGGTGAAAGAGTTATGTGGCTATAACCAAAATAAGCATCCTCTGAAGTAATGAGACAGTTCATTACCAGAGGTCTCTTCTCACTGAACCATTTCACCACAGAAGAGCAAACTAAAGACTATCTAAAAAGGCAGTAATTTTTGGACTTATATTCTCCCCTAGTTCTTGGAAGCTATAATAAATTTACACATTGAGTTGTCATCTTCAGTTGTTAAGTTCAAGGACTGGCGTAACTTTTCCCATTCTCTAAAAACTCAAACAGCAGCACCAGCCAATTGTACAAAGATGCAATTAACAGTTCACAACCTGGTTTCTGAAGAAAAGCAAGTTTTGTGGGGTCAAGCAAAACACCTCCTTAATTCCTCCCTCTTCCCCCCAACATCCCTTGTAGCTCTTTGACAAATCTTCCAAAAATAGGAAAATAAAAAAAATCTCCAGAGATTCTCTTCTCAAGGCAAGAGAAAAGACAAAACTAAGACAGTCCCATAAAGTAGCTCTTGAATCCAGGGAATTTGTGTTAGAGGGCAAAAGCATTAACATCAGGAGACCTCAGAGAACCCATGCCAGAATTCATTTGCCCTTTCTTGCACTTTTCTCACAGCAGATATGGAACAACAGTTCATCTTCCCTTGACACAGCCAATCTATCAGGGAATGCAACATCCAATGCAAAACATTTCCATGTCAACTGCTGCTATCTCTCAGTTCTAAATTCATCCTTTGTAAAATCATCTGTAATGCTGCTGGATTTTCTATTCTCTGTCCTAGTTATCCCAGGGCTTGCAAGGCTGCCGGAGCTCATTTGCAATAAGAAAGGGAAGTCACAGAAAGAGATTGCAATGAGAAATGCAGCAGCATAAGAAATTGTGGCTTCCATCTTACACTGTTCCTTTGCTTTCTCCTGGGAGAAGAGACCTTTTACTGTCCATTGGGGGAAAGGGGAGAGCAGGAATGGGTGGAGCTGGGTTTGGACTTTTTAAAACCAGAGCTGTTGGTCACCTTCCAGTTCTAGAAGGGCAACACTTCAACTAAGTACAGCTTTCATTTAAGAGATCATTCACAAAAAAATCCTGCTGAAGTCCTACAGCTCCAACAGGAAAGGTGAAGCACTGAACCACCCCAGAAAAAGGAAAAGTAACACACAGAAGCCCTCCCCCACCAAGACAAAAGCAGAGATAACAATAATGAAATAACTTGCAGTAGGTCCCCACATTTACCTAAAGGAGAGAGCAGGCAACATGAAAATTCATTTACATGCTCATAGCCATAGGAAGAACAGGGCACTGTTGTCAGAAAAGGGAAGGGGGAAGATGCCATCTCTTTCTCATGGCATGGTTCTGAACAAAAACCTGTAAGTAGGAGGCAAACATAAGTGGTCTTTCAGAGAGGTTCAAAAGAAAGGAGGAGTTCCTTTCTTTGCTTCCAAACTCAAAGCCTTTTACTTTGAAAAGCAGCCAGCACCTCCCTGTGTGGCTGTGATTACAGTTAGGGATAAAAAAAAAAGCTATCAGTGCTATTGCACTAATAACAGAAAATGCTCTTTTGCTGTTGGGACAAGAATGAGACAAGATCTGATCATGCTTACACGATGCTTGAGAGATGGGTGCTCCAGATAGAAGATCATTTGGCTGAACTAAATCTGAACCAGGCATTAAAAAGATCTGAAAGCTTTAAGAACATTGAGAAACATTCCAGAGCATGGGGCTTGCAGGAAGTGCTTGTGATCCCCACTCTTCCTTCTCCTAGTTACACAAATTGACTGTTACAGACATTTCTTCAGACAAAAAAATGCATCCACCTCAACTATGAAGCCAAAAGTCTACAGTCCTTCACCAGGGCAAAATATCTCTTACTGTTTGCACTTGGAACAATTATTTACAGATTAGCAAAAGAAGCACAAAGTGCTTACAGGCATTTTTAAGGGCCTGTGCTTGGGGTCCTGTTCATATCTATCTCTGAGAAACAGAAGTTAATTGGACATTAATATTCCCATGGTTGTAACACAGCCATGCTACTGGAAGCTTTCTGCTCCAACACCAGAGCAGCTAGATTTAAAAGACTGCCTAGGCTTCAGCTTCATAAATATTTTCAAAAGGAAGGGGTTGGGAAAGCAATTCCATGGGGAAGAGGGGGTCAGGTTTAAGCCTCCAATATTTGGCAACTTTCAGTGTTATTTTTGTCACTACTTCAAGAGTCCTTGAACCACTAGGACTCCTTTTTACTAGTACAAAGTATTCTGTGAGTACTTTGTGCTTTACAATGGGCAGCCATGGAAAAAGCCAAGTTGGGCTCCTGGAGAAGGGAACAGCTTTTCCATTTCTTAGTTATTTACTCATCTGTTTTTTTCCTTGCATAAAAAAAAAGGTGCCACCAGAACCTGCAGAGATAATTCGCCAGCATATCAGTGGTACTGGGTACATACTATGAATTACTTGAGCAAAGTTATTCTATAAAAGCTCCTCCCTCCTCAAAAAGTTCTCACAAACTGCAGTTGCAGGTCTGTTTACAAGAATTGTGAGAAAACAAACCTCAAATAAAACCTAGACACCTTCACTTTTGCTTTAAGCGAGCAATGATCCTCAAGAGACCATCTCAGGCAGACACCAGCTGCTTCTGGTTCAGTAGCTCTGAGATCAGTGAACTGATTATTTTCATTGATTGGCCCCAGGATTTGTTCCAGGTCTATAAAGACTTTATGATGAACAGTTCCTTATAAACGTGTTCAAACAACTGCATTTTGTATCTGAGTAGAAGAACACTGGATGTGACTCAGGTGGTTTCTCTTGCTCAGAGGAGCTGTTGCCAGGGTTTGTCTTCCAGGTGTACAAACCTTCAGTGAGGGACTCTGTCAGTTCAGTCTCAAGTGAAGACTATTCTCCAGGGACGACTCAGGCAAAGTTACATTGGCCTTAAGTTTCTCAGTTTCTTTCTCTCCTCTCACCCTGGCACCCTGAACTTCCATTTTCAGACCCGCCACACATAGCATTTCCACATCCCAGGCAGCAGTTTCAACAGCATAAGCTGCTAATTAGCCTCATTTATCTGTCAGGCTCATCAGTTTGGTAATGAATACTTAACTCCCTCCTATAGAACAAATACATTTTCTGAACTTGGTCCAACTTTCTTCCTCTTCTCACCTGGAGGTGAGTAGGAAATATAAATCCTACTGATTCTGACACTACAATTAAGGGATGATATGTATTGTCCTGAGAGGTCTGATAAGAGGAAATAATAAACTGACTCTTGAGCCTGGGGATTGTTAAATACATCACTAACAACCACATCTTGTAGAAAGAAGTGCTTTTTGGGACAGTATGCAAATAAAAATAGCTAAGGGAAGAGAGGAATCATAGTAAGGAAAAGAAACTGGTAATCCTGGAGCTTGTTGCTACAAAAAAAACCACATCTGCAAGTCAGGATTTTCCCTGCTCTCACAGTACTGGGCTGGAAAGTAATTTTGGAGGTTAGAAACTCTCTGGCATTAGTGTGTTACACTTCCTCCTAGATAAGCACCAAACAAAAGCAATAAAGGCATTTTATTGACTAGTCTGTCAGCTCAAAGCAACTTCTTGAGCCTGAAATAGTTTCCCTTCTGCTCCCTAAGAAATTCCCCCAGAACTTCCCCTTCTCCCTCTCCCTTGTGATTAGGCTATATCTGCTACCTGAATTGAAAACTTCCAAAAGAGGGAGTTTTCCTCTCTTATTCCTTGGGCTGATAACATTTACCAAGGGGGTTTTATAATCCTGGCCCAGTGCAAAAGGTAACAGCAGACTAGACAGGAAAAAACCCACACCCTTAAAATGGATCATTTTGGAGCTTTACAATCTTAACAGCTCAATACTGTTCACAGGATAATCTGGGTTTTAATCTTAAAAGATCTTCTAATTCCAGTCCCTCTCCATGGGCAGGAACATCTTCCACCAGACTGGGTTGCTCAAAGCCCCATCCATCCTAGCCTTGGGTTCTTAGTTGGTGTTCAGTAACTCAATTATTGTCAAGTCACATCCTCTCTAAGTTTTATGGTGCTTCAGCTGCACTCTGTCAAGACACTGGACAGTCAGGATGGGGAGCAAAGGTAAAAGGAATCACTTTTATGAGCTTTTAGACACTTAGCAGCTGTAAGCAGTGGAAGAAACTGAGGCTGTTCAGACATCCCAGATGTCGGGCAGAGAGCTGAGGCCAGACAACATGCCTCCTTTCAGCATTTCCAGGCTCCAGCTGGAAAGGCAGCCAAAACATACTCCCACTTAAATCACAGAGCCTGGCTGAACCAGAGGGCTGGAGCCTGCCTGGACTTGGGAAGCAGGAGGCAGCTGCTGCTGCTGTGATGCTCATCCCTCTTTAGCAAGAGGGAGCATCCTGTGTCACCCCTCTGGCAGCCACAAGCTCTGCTCCTGCCCTTTCCATCATTTCAGGCAGCAATACCCTCTCTACCCTGCTTTCCCAAGAAGCCTGAGCCATCCTTGTACATGTGTAGCTTGCATGTACCAGGGTCTCCTTTACCTTGAGCTTCCTTGAGGAAGAGCTCAAATAATTATGGATATTTCCACTGCAAGCAGAGGATCTCAGTCCACTGAATGATGGAGCTGGAAACTATTTGCAGAAATTTAAATTAGGTGGAGAGATTTTGGTGTAGGGAGGTTTCTACAAGTAACAGACTACCAACAGGATTAGGCTTTCCTCCTCATCATTAACGAGACAGATTTATTTCACACAGGGGATATCTAATCAAGGTGGCACAAAGCCCTTTAAGGCAAGTAATAACTACAGTGGGAGGGAAAGGCATGAGACAAAGAGCAGGGAGAAATACCTGCCAGCCACACCCATACTATGCAAGAATTTCCCACATATTTCAATCCATTTTGGTCCTTGCCTGTATCTGTCTTATGAGGAGGTGTATTCAGGAATTCCTGCCACTTGATACAATTCATACATAATTCATGTGCAGAGGGCCAGAGGAAGGGTAGCGAGGTATTTTTATTTAATCCATTTTCTCTCCTACTCCAATAAGTTTCTCCCCAGTTTGTTTCATGCAAGAACCTCACACACATCCCAGTCAGTAGGAAGGCTAAGTAATCATTTCAGAGATTATGGCACACTTGCACAGAAGCTGAGTTCTCTGCTCCAAAGTGCTGCCAGTAACACAAACTGGACCATGACTCCTCAAAACCAGCTCTCATTTTTACATCTTGTGATGGTTTCAGGTTGAAACTGGGTGGAAACACTAATTTGTGTAGTGGTTTTATGTTTGTTTATTTTTGTTTCTTGAACTATGTGTAGCGGTTTTAGTGTTTACTAAAATTACTTTTTTTTTTTTTGCTGGGAGATAGGATTAGGGGAAAAGTAAAGCAGGTTTAAAATATACAAGGGTATAAAGACAGGTTTATTAACAAAACTACAAGAGAGGAAAAAAAATAAATAGGAATTAGAATAAAACCTTTAAAACACTTCTCTTGTCTCAAAAGGTTTTTTCTCTAGATCATCCAATTTAGAAGTATTAGTATTGGTCAGTGTTGTATTAATTCAAAGATTTTCACTGATATCAGTTAAATTAATAATCCTCCAGGACTCTTGACATAATTTAATCTAAGGATCATTGTAGCTGCCTGGTTGTTGAGTGGCAATATCACCGATTTAAGGGTTAGTTTGAGCAGATGCCAGAGGAAAAAAGCCCCTAGTGAAGAAAAAATAATTAAATCCTTATTTCCATGTTAATATTCTAGTCTACAATACCACTGTTGGCTAAACAACAGTAAAATAAACCATTATACAGAGAGATAACTAGAAGCAGATGTCCAGGCAGGAACTTACTCCAAAATAAGAAAAAAAATATATAACAGATTCAGCTGAATGAATCCTTGTCTCTTTCTGCATTTTCACTTGGGAGCTACTTTTTAAGCCTATAGTTTCCTGAAAGGTAAAGCCTCACACACCTATGCCTTTTTCACATAACTGTAATCTCTTGAAAGAAGAGAACTTTATTTTTGAGAAGAATAATTTATTCACCAAAAGAGAAAAAACAAAAATTTTGTTGGAACTGGAAGATAAAGAGCAGTGGAAACTCTCAGAAAAGCAAAAAGGAATTGAGAAAAAGAAGAACTTTTGTGGGAGCTGTCAGGAGGACTTTACAAAAAGGAACAATGGCTTTTTTGGTCTCATTCCAGAAGCTTCATCAAAGGGCATGAGACCACCACACAGCTCTAGTCACAAGGAATAAGTCTCAGCCATGAGCACGAGGTCAGGCAAAGGAGGGGACACAACTCCTGCTGCTTAGGCTGTGTCTCCTGAGATGTCACATCTGCAGAACTCAATCCCAGCAGGGCTTAGGACAGGCAAGACTGGGATAGGTGGGGTTGGGAACACTTGCTAGGGAATTTTCTCCCTATGCCAAGAGTCTTTCCAACAGGAAGAAAGCAAATGAAAGGCACTGCCCTGACATACAGCAGCAGCATTCTCTTGAAGAGCTAAATGCTCAGTGTGGCACTTATCTCACACAGAATAAAGCAGGTTTTAAGAGAATGGGGTGAGGGCCCACTACTGAAAATTACAGACAGATGTCATGCCAAACTGCCTAACTCTGACACCACAGGCAGCAGTGTCACAACATCCATCTGGAATCTGAGTACAAAAATTCTTCTCCTCTTTGGATTTGCCTTCACACAAGGGAATCGAGCACATGGCAGACACAAAATTTTTCAGAAATAACAGCTGGAATTACAGATGCCATGGATCTTGACCGTCTGAGAATTCAATCAGACCAGACTTAACAAGAAACCACCAAATACCCACAAGACTGAAGCATCCTTTGCTCAGGGGTGAATTCTGTTCACTTGCCCACCAAGAGCATGCTTCCTTCCCCCTGAAACTTGAAACGAAACATGTCACTTTTAGCATCAGTCCCCTGAGCCACCAAGCCCTTCCCATTTCACAAAGCCACAGACTACTTCAGTTTAGTCAGCTATTTAGAATAGCTGTTCTGAAATCAAAAATACTGTCTAGTTTCCAGAGGCTTCCAGTCTGTTAAGTGTGCGAGGTCATACACAGTCCATTTTTGGCCAGACACCTCTAGAGTTTTTGCTATTTTCCTTCTAACCCTTGGGAAGATGTTTATGTTTGAAGTCTGGAAATTGATCCATTATAAACTGAAACTCCTGTCTTCCCTACACATCTTATTTCCATACACAGGGATAAATTTCTCCTTACCAAAAGTATTTGTTTAAAAGCTAGGGAGGCTCTAAGCTCCTGCTGCAATACCTGTATGTGGTACAGTGGAGCAAACAAGGGGCAACAGGGGTAGGGAAAGATCTGGAGCACAAGTCTGGTGAGGAGCAGCTGTGGGAGCTGAGGATGTTCAGCCTGAAGAAAAGAAGGTTCAGGGAAAACCTTATCACTCTCTACAATTATTTGATGGAGGATGTAGCCAGATGGGAGTCAGCCTTTTCTCCCAGACAACAAGTGACAGGACCAGAAGTGGCCTCAAGTTGCACCAGGGGAAGTTTAGATTCGACATCAGGAAAAAATTTAAGGGTTGTAAAGCACTGGTTGTAAACCCAGGGAAATGATGGAGTCACGATGCGTGGGAGTGCTCAGAAAACATGTAGAAGTTGCACTTGAGGACATGGCTTAGTGGTGAACACCGTGGTGGTGCTGGGTTGACAGCTGGACTTGATGATCTTAAAGGTCTTTTCCAGTTTCAATGATTCTTTGATTCTACAGCTTTCCAGCAGGAGCAAACCACGCACCATCACTCATTCATTCCTCATCTTTTCAGATCAGAAATGCCTTTGATAATCTTGCAGTCCCCAGAGCCTGTCTGTGGCCCACAACAAGCCTCAAACAGGCGATGGGAAATTCCAGCAGTGTGGGGAAACACCAGAAGGCCCAAAGGCAGCACCCCACCCACCACCTCCACAGCTGGGCTGGTGTGACTGGAGCACAGGGAGGGAGCCTGGGCAGAGTACACAGAACCCCAGTGCACGCAGTAGATAAGGGAAAATTCAGAGAATTACAACTGTATAAAGTTTCCTAAAACAAACAAACGTGAAAGCCAAATCAGCCACCCACAGCAGGGCTGAAGGATCCCAATCCCAGGCTCAGCTGTCACCAGGGCACATTTTGCAGCCTGAAGCCCCAGGAATCCCCCCAAGGAAGCAGAGGACACTTCTTTCCACTGCCTTGAGCCACAAGGGTGGCTACAAAAACACTCACTGCCACCACTCACAAACTTCCAGAAGATTGCTTTCAAATAAGGGTAATTTCAAAGCCTAGAACATTTGAAGAGGAAGCCACTGTTGTTTTTTATTGAGTATCAGCATGTATTCCTCTCCAAGGTGTCTTAAATCTCTCTCCTTGAACTAATTATACGACAGGCCTGTACATGATGCCTCATGTTGTTTATGGGTTGCTTTCAGATAACACCAGAAGTAATTACCCAGTTTCGGTACAGGCTGTTACGTCATAAAACTTTCTCTAAGAAACCAGACTGTGATTTCCACTTGCAGACTCACTCGTTAGCTTTCTATTAACTAATGGCTTTTACCCTAAGGTAAAAGAACTGTTACTGTGGTTGCATGAGAGGAGAGCATTTAAAGAAATGACAGAAAATCACCTTGATGTGGGTAAGGAATAGCAAGGTGGCATTTTTCAGCTCAGGGTACACTCAGGATTTCACAAAGCCATGGAGAAAGGCATCTCCCCCAACCTCCTACAAGCACCAGTAACAACAGTCACTCTGCATAAATCATAAAAAAGTTTCCAAAAGCCAAAGGCATGCAAGGGAGGAAGGGGAATAAAACACATACTTGAAAATATTACCAGTGACTAAGCTACCAAGCTTTGCCAGGTGCACAATGAGAAGCTTCCACCGTGGCAGCAGCCTTCATTCATCTGCTATGTGATTTTGGCTAATCCCTTCAGAATTACTGCTGCTTTCTCCACCTGGTGCCTGCTCCACTTTGTATGACCATTCATTCAGTGCCCAGTGCTGGATGGAGCCAGATGAAGTGGAAGAGCTGAAAAAACAAATCAGTTCCTTCATTTTGTCCTGCCCACTTGGTTCACAGCAACTTTGATATCAGTGTCACACTCTGTGGTCACCACACAGGGAAAATTTTAGTGCTCCAACAGCTTTAAGCCTTCAACAGCAGCATTTAGACCCTCTCATCTTTCCTGCACAGGAAAGGGATAACTGGAATCCATTTGCTTTGGGACACAAAACCCTCCTACTCTACTTGGAACATTTTGTTACTTCACTGCTTGATTAATTTAATTTTATTGCAGGCTGAGCAAGAGTGCTCAATAAATGCCTTGCACATATGATGCAAAAGTTGGATGACAAAGACTGTCAAGGAGATCATAATTTTACAATTTAATCATATGCTTTACAATTTAATCATACATTTTATAATTTAATAATATATTTTAATTGCACCCAATGCCTTAGTTATTTCAGGTAGGTTAGCGTGATAAAGAGTTATTAATTAGCATTTGAATTCTTCAGGAAGTGCTTATACATTGCTCAGTTAATTATTTTAACCTCTGAGAAAAAAAAAGGTCCTAAATAATTCCTTGATTTAAATGAACAATAAACGGGTCAAATTTTAAATTTGAAAAAAAAAAAACCTACGAAAAAACACCGTTAGTTTCCAAACTTCCACTTCATTTAAACCAGAAATGAAAAATAAGAAAAATGAAATATCAAATAGAAACTGTTTTAAGTGCTTATCCACATGATGCATGAAACATCTTAAACCAGCTCAACTGAACAGGCAGGAAGAGATCTCTCCTTTAGGGTACTAGGAATATCAACCTAAGTCAGCTCAAACCAGAAAGAAATGCTATTTCAACTAAACAGCACTGAATTAAGCTAAATTAAGGGTAAGGTGCTCCAGCTAGACCCATCTGAAACATTCCTGTGGTTCAATTCTACTTCCTTAAGAAGTGCAGAGAGAAGAGAAGTGCAGAGAAGAGCTGCATTGCTCTCTTTTTATGCACAAGCTTAACTTCAGAAGGGAAGTAGCATCAGCATGTGGATGGCAAGAGCTCAACATTCTCATGCAATTCAGACGCAATTTGGTATTTCATCTCTGATGTCAGACACTCCCCAGTCCAAAACTCCTGAAGAGGCATTTGTGAGAACCAGAAACTCCACAGGGACTCCGTGGGAGTAAGCCAGACAAAGGAAGGGACACAAACAAACCAGCTCTGCTGGAAAAACCATCACCCTCACGTTTTCCAGGAGTCAGAATCAAAACTGCCAGAAAATGACTGACCCTCCGGAAGAATGATACAATTTTCAGGAGCTCTGATTGTGGGTCACTCCTGTCTGCTGCCACTGCACCTTTAGAAAGGCTTGTCAGCTGGCTGCACATGCCAAAACTTTTAGCTGTTTCTGAATAAGGAGATTATCTTGAGGACCACCAGTATGTACAGAGAGGGTGGGCATGGCCACAGAACCACAGAGCAGCAGCTGCTGGGCCAGACACCTTCAGCATGGCCACAGATTTTGCTGCTGCCTGCCAGGAGAGGCTGGTGTGGAACCCTGGCCCAGCAGAACAAGTTTGCTCCTGGTATTTTTGTAGCCTTCTGTGGAGTGGAGCATCTGCACAAAGCTGAGAGGGCAGATAAAACTCTTCTCCTATCACAGGCAGCCACGATGAGAGGACATAGCCTCAAACTGCACCTGGAGAGGTTCAGGCTGGACATCAGGAAGAATTTCTTCACAGAAAGGGTTGTGAAGCATTAGGGTGGACTGCACAGGGAGGTGGCAGAGTCAGCACCCCTGAGGTGTTCAAGGAACAACTGGACGTGGCACTCTGGTGTGGGTGACAAAGTGATGATCAGACAAAAGTTAGACCATCTCAGAGGTCTTTTCCAACCTAAATGGCTCTGTGATAGGAGTGACCATCAGTGCCTCAGTTTCACTGACAACAGATAGGCAGGAAGGAAACAAATATGGAATAAGCTTCCATAAATGTATAACCTTGCCTGAAACATCAACCTCCTCCAGTGGGGAGGGAGGCAACCACAGGAGTCCAGCAGAGACAGGCAGGACACTCTGTTAATGTCAAAGAAGCAAACAGTGGTAGATGGTTTGCACTGAGCAGCAGGAAGGGGCTGCTGAATAATTCATAAGCAGGGCTTGGCCATGAGGAGAGAGGGAAGAACACAGAAATCCAGGTCTTGCTCTCCCCAGGAAGCCTCATTGTGCCAGGAGCAACTGGCAGGAGAGCAGCACCAGCACCTTCCCCATACACAGCTTCCTCAGTGGGAAGAGAACCTTGGCTGAACCACTGCTTCCATCATCAGCTGTATCTCTGGAGCACACACAGAGGAACAATCACTCAGATATTTGTACTCCCTAATCTGTGAGATCTTAGGAGGAATGCAAAAGGAAGCTCAAAGTCCACATTCATTCCCATCTCCTCTCCTGCTCCATTTTGGATTTTTTTTCCTGAGAAAGTGCCTGATTTAAAACCATCCTCAAAGAAACTCTTTTCATTTTCCTTACAGACTTATTATTTTGTTGGTAGATGTGCAGCTTTGGTGGTGTTTGGCAGTTTGTAAGGTGGTGCCTACACCTCCTGATAAATACAACACCCATCAGGTTTCTCCACTTTCTTAGCTCTCAGCTGGCTGCAGAACAAGAATCCCTTCACTGGGCTGAGAGCTGAGGACTAGTCAGTGCAGGGCTTGTGACTCACATCCGTCCTGCACATAAAAATACATTATTTGTATTGGAAGAGTGTATGCAGGATGCAAACACACAGTGAATCCACATACACAGAGAGTAAATTACATATACTCAGAAATTATATAATAACACACCGTGTTTTACATACACAAATTGAAAGAAAACAGCAATTGAAGCACCAGTAAATAACCTATTCTCTTTTATAAGGAACACTTCTAACAATAAAAAATTAAGAGCCTTTCACTCTTTTGCAGAGACACAAGTAGCAGCTGAAGTGTGTGGTGAAGCTCCTGACAAGAACGGAATTCCCAAGGGCTGGGAGGCACAAAAAATGAAATGGTAAGCTATCCTTTTCCTTGGGCTGTGAAGGAGCTGAAGTTTGGGAGCAGAAGGAATTTCATTTAATTACTAACAAAAAATAATCTCCAGATCAAACTATGTCTATATAGATACAATTAACGTTGCTCATATGAGAAGGCAAGAGGGAAGTACAGGTCTGGTGTTGGCAAATGAAGCCTTGTCCCATCATGAACACTGAGAAACCTCAGCTCTACAGGCAGGAGATAAAACCCACACCAAGACTAGATGGCAAAACAAGCCAGGGTTTCTAATCCATCTAGCTTCATATCCACATTACCTTCACAGATGAGGGAGCTGGGGAAAATGGCATAAATTACACCAGAGAAAAGGTCTTTGATCTCTGCTCTAGCATTCTAACAAAGCATTTGACCTTTCTCTCCTCTCTCTTCTTCTCATTAGGGAGACTGCTCTCTGGATGGTTGCCTGCTCACTGCTTGCCTCTCTGTCCAGAGGTAAATATACCACAGTGCACACCTAGGAATTTGCAGAGGTATTTACATGGGAACACACAAGCTGCAAGGAGAATCTTGGAGCAAAACAGAACAAATAAATGCATTGCTCTGCATATATTTTATCACAGTCCAAGGTTTGCAAGTACAGTTCATAACCCTCAGATAAACCTCTGTATCCAAAGGAAGTGGTTTTCAAATTTGAGGTGTTTCAGACCCATAAGCCTTTACCATAAAGTATATCCTGACACATCCTTAAAAGAACCCCACCATTTTCATTATATTAAAGATGGCTTGGAATCTCATCCTTTACAACCCCCAACCATCTTCTTACTTCTAGCAGAGTTGACTTTATGGCATTATATGAATTAGATACCATCTTCCCTATGAAAAGGACAAACTAATACAGGTTGTTAAGAGAACTTTATACAAGGTGCATTTTCCTTATTGACATTTAAAGTCAGCAGAATTAAGACCACTGTGTGTGGTCAGGACTTCTCTTTTTGCCCACAATTGCCTCACATTTGCCAGACACTGTGGAGGTTAAGGGTGCTACATTTCACCTGGAAAACAAGGGGGAAACAAAAAAGCCCAATCTTCATGAGCTTTCCTGCACCACACTTTGATTTCTGAAGCAGGAGTCTTTTCTCATTACAGGAATCTTACAGATTGGTTAAATTGTCACATTCAACTTCATCTTAACAGGCTTAAATATTTCAGCAATATTTAAAACACATAATTTAAAAAAAATTCCACAAAATAAACTAATCCCACTTTCCAGTCAAGCCTCACAACTGCAAGTGAAAGCTGTGTGGCAACATTCATCTTCTCCAAGATGGAGAACTGTCCCTTCCACGTGCAAAGCTTACTTGGTTGGTAAGATGAGCACTATTAATCCTGATTTAGATACCTCAGCAGCAGCTGCCACCACAAGGCTGCTTCAGTTTTCTGGCCGTGGAGCTTCCTGCTTTCACATCCCCTGCTCCAGCAGCAGCTTCAGTGGGAAGCTTACCAGCATCACCAGCCTTCAGCATGACTTTACTCTTCTTCTCAAGACTGGCAGAAGCCAGGACACATACCTGACTTATCCCCAGAAGTCTGTTCTCCCCATCTACAAAAGTCCTCCTGCAGCTGTGGGCTGATTAAATAATTCATTACAGCAGATTTCAGTCACCTGCTCTTATCCCAGCCAGCTTCAGCAGTGCCTCCTTTTTTGCCTCCTTCTGCCCTGGTTTTACCAGCTGGAAGCAGCAAGGGCAGGGTGGGCTGAACCCTGTGGGTGTTTCTAGAGTCCTCAAAACCATTACAAGGTTTGTACAATGCATCATGGAGGAGAGGGAATGGGTATGGCTCTCCTCAGATATGCTAAATACTGGTGTTCTCCACCTTCAGAAAAAGAATCAAGAGCAAATCACTTCCCAAACCAGTATCAAATGTACAGATGTGCACAGTCAGAAGATCGGACCCACACCCTTTCTCACTCATTTGCTCATCAAGAAAATCCTTCTTGTCCATTTTTTTGAATGGAGCTACAAGTTCTGCTTGTGGTCTGTTCTTCATCCAAGTGCAAGACCATGCATTGCAAGCACTCTCTCTCCTAATAGCACCCTGCAGACAGGGCTTTTCCCACCAGAAGAGTCTCACTCCCTCATCTTCTGGAGGCTCCTTTCTTCCCCTGCAGCAGCCCCAGGCACACTCATCCCCTGCTGTGGTTTCCTGACCATGGTCAGCCAGAACCACAATCTGTTTTCACATGTGGCCTTGCCCCAGGGTCACTGCTGAGCACAGCTTTTCCCCAGGCCCAAAAAGCTCAGGGAAGGGGCTCAGGCTGCTCCCTCCCCTCCTTCATCCTCCTTCATCCCCCTTGAGGTGTGCTGGGGACAGCTGATGGCCCTGCCTGGGTGTGTCACTAATTGCAGGGCCTGGGGATTGAAGGGTGAGACATGCTGGGGCAGTGAGGGCACAGTACAGTGGAGGCTGGGCTTTGTTATAATTCAAGAGCCCTTTGAGAAGCAAAACCTGGTCAGCAACTGATACATACTGAAAATTACAGAACCACAGAATCAATTAGGTTGGAAAAGACATCTGAGGTCATAGAGTCCAACCTGTGATCAAACACCACCTTGTCAACCAGATTATGGCTCTGAGTGCCACATCCAGACTTTGCTTTAACACCTCCACGGGTGGTGATTCCACCTCCCTGGGCAGCCTGTTCCCAAGTCTAATCAACCTGTGAAGAATTTTTTGTCATGGCCAAAGCATAATGACCAAATGGCTCAGCTCTCCACACAGCAAGAGGATTCTCGTTTCACCACTAACCAGAAAAAAGCTCTTGAGATATGTGGTTTTTTCAGCTACAAGTTGACATTGTTGGGCAAATTGGACTGGGATTTTCAGCTGAAAGCCAAAGAAAAGGCGATGTGAGGTGACAAGAAGACATTTACTTGGCTCTGAGATTCAGCTGTCTGGATCATGCATTTCCTTCTGCTTTCACATCTGGATAAACACAGTGTGACATCAAAGAAGGCTGATTGATATGGAAACAGGCCTGAGCATGTGACAAGCTGAGCCATGGCTGATGTCCCTGCCTTAGAGGGGAAACTGGGACTCTCTTTGGTCTTTAGCCTGACATATGTGGAGAGCTGATGCAAGCCAGGAACACAGGAATGACCCCACTGCAACCATGAATATTTATTTCAATATTGAGTCTGATTACTTGCCCCTTATGCTTCACAGAACTTTGGCCATGGAAGCAGATTGACTTTTTCACAGTGAATTTTATCTTTTCTTTTTGGTGCAGTCACAGACTCACCCTACTTTTGTTCTGCTCCGTGCTGGGAATAACTTCTTCTTCCAAATTAATTAATCAGTATTTTAATTTATAATATGCAACAGGTTTGGTCAGAGTGCTAATTTAATCCCACATTCTGTGCTGGAAATACCTAGTTGCTCATGCTTTATAAATACATAAAAACCTTCTTCCATAACCTGGTTTTCCCCTAGAAAATGTAGCACTACAGTCTGATAGGAATTGTCCAACATGATAGTGCGAGACTCACCCGTTTTTACACGTTTTAGTATGCTTTCAGCTAATTTGGAAGGATTTATAGAAATAATTGGCATCAAAACTATTAAATGAACAGTGTGTGTAAGTGGGGTGCAGCTGGTTGCCCACCCTGCTGTGCCCCTGTTTGCCCACCTGCAGGATACCTTCATCCTGGCTCTTGCAGGTGCTACAATTGGTTGGGAATGTTGGGAAGGTTGGGAATGTTGGTAACACCTCTGCCTGATGTCAGGGACACTACCAAGTCTCCCCAAGGTCTTGGAAAAACCATTTATGTAAAGTGGGAATGACACATTAGAATTTCTTTCTGGCTGCTGAAGATTAACACCAAAGAGTCTGAGAGATCTCCAGACAGGGATCAGTGAGAGTGCACCAAGCCAGACCTGCAGAAAAAAGCCCTTCTCTGTCAGACCCTCTGCAAGATTTTGCAGTTCAAGGGGGGTGGGAGCCCCCAGCACATTGTTTACCAGTTGGAATCATGATCTGCTAGCCAGATAAGGGGAGTTACAGGAGACCAAACTCATCCAGGATTTTTCTCCTGGTCTAGCACAGTTTTCACACTTCTCCTTTTTTTTTCAGACAGACTTCCTACAAAACCAGAACTTGTTTAATCATGTCTGCCCACCCCCACTTCTCTACATCCCCTTTTCCTCTTGTGAACTCACCTATTAATTAAAGTCAAATCAGACACCTAATCCCAAAGACTGAGATCCCCAAAAGCTGGAAGAAAAATCACCAGCTAAGGGGACAAGTGGAAACAAACTCAAGCAAAAACCACACAAAGTGGAGTCAACTTGCACATATCAACATCTGTCCTACTGCATAGCTGGCTGGGCTCTGAGCAGACATAGCCCTCCTGTCTGGAAACAGGAGGGCTTGGGAAGGAGAGTGGCAATAATGATGTGGTGAAGCCAAATTACAGGAAACCTGGTGCCCCTATCCCTGCTGCACACTGATGGAACTGTCTGGGTTTTATTCCAGGTCAGCTGGACACCACGTGCCATGCATTTGTTGGACAAACTGTGGTTTTGCCTTGCAACACCACCTCTCTTGGAGATCTGCCCCTTTCCAACTCATTGCTCTACTGGCAGATTGGCACCAGGCTGGTGCACTTCTTTCAGGATGGGCAGGATTCACTGGACAAGCAGGATGAAAATTTCCGTGGCAGGACCAGCCTTTTTCTGGACCAGATGAAGCTTGGCAACCTTTCCTTACAGATCTCCGATGTCCAGTTACAGGATGATGCTGAATATTCCTGCATCTACAGGGAGACTGAGTCCCCTCAAACAAAGATATATACAATTAAACTCAGTGTATCAGGTAAGATTTTTTTTACTACAGAGGAGCAAGTCAAGGGCACCATTTCTTGTTGATGAGCCATATGCAGCCATTGAGAGGGATTACTCCAATTTTTAAAGCAATTTTTCACTCAGTTTCATTATGTTTCTTGGTTTAGTTGGAAGAACATGTGAGAGAGAAAAGATAAATTCTCTTTGTTAAGCTTCAGCACTTCAGGACTCCTAAAGGCAAGGCACCTGCCTCTTCATCCTCCCTTTGAGGAAACATTAAGGAATAATGTCCCCAAACTTAAGCATTTGGTTATTTATGGGTTTGTACTGTCCTTGATCCACTTTTCCCCAGAGGAACTGGAGAGCCAATTTCACATGTTTGCATATGGGTCTGTGAAGCAGAAGTTTAATCTCTGGCAATTGGATCCAAAATCCAGGTCACAGACCCTTCTAGAGGAATGACAGCCAGTTGCTACTCTCCTTTTCCCTTGCAGCTGGAAGATGTGGATCTGCTGGCATGGCTGGACAGATGCAACAAGAATTATTATTATTTTTCCTCCTTAGGAAAATGAGTGAGACCATAACACATGTTTGAATAATGCCAAATATCTAAGATACATGTTTGAACTACCTACAAGCATAGCCACCAGAAGGATGAGGCATTGAGTTTGACCAGCTGACCAACTGAAAAAGAAAATAAAAAAAAAAAGGGATACACGCCAAAACAAATCATATGTTTCTAAGGTGTCTTGATTGAATAAATCAGCTGGAAATTTTCATAATGCTCAACCACATAAATTTACTTCTGCTTAAAATAGAAAAAATTGTTTTCAAATAACATAAACATTTTATTATCTTTCTTTTAATGCACATAATTCTCGATAGGAAAATGCTTTCAAAATGTAAAGTGAAATAACATTTGTTCAAAAAGTTCCAAAGAGAAATGTTTTGCAGTTTTCAAAATGAAAAAAAAAAGATGTTTTGAAAATGCAGAATCAAAACGTTTCCATCATCTAAATTTTGGGAGCAGTAAGGTGTTTTTGATATAATTCTGTGATCATACTTAAGCTTTCAGTTTGCTTGACAAATCTAGAAAAAAAAATAACATTAACCTTTAGATCAATTATCAGAAAAATAGAAAAAGTTCTAGGCTCAAACAATTAACTTTGATTATTGTGGGGTTTTTTCCCAGTTCCACCTAGGATTGAGGATCCACCTTCCCCTTCTGGTAAGGCAACACTCCTTAACTTGCTAAGTGATTATCTGAGTGATTATCCTGTGCTTTTTTTTGTATTTGCAAGATTGCCAAAATATGCTGAATAGAGAAAGTCCAATAAGCTTGGGGTGCTTGTTCTCTCTCACTAAGCCTGGCAAAATACAGCTCTCCCAGACAGGGAAAAATATCTCCACCCCTGAGACAGACCTAGACTGCAGAGAGAAGAATGCTGAAGTGCCAGGAGTCTCGAGTCCATACAGACACTCACCAGTGTGGGCATCATAAAAGTCACCAAAAAACAAGTAACACAGAAGCCACTCGATTCTGGGAGTTAAGGCCTTTGTAAATTACCTTGGAAATAATAAAATGCAGGATCATTAAGGCTGTGAGACACCTACAAGATCATCCAGCTTCACCATCAGCACAGCACCACCAACATCAACCCTAAACCAGGTCCCACATCCACGTGCCTCTTGAGCACTCCCTGAGACAGTGATTCCACCACCTCCCTGGGAAACTTATTCCAATGCCTATAACCACTCCTTCAGTGACTTTTTTTTTTTTCCTAATATCTGATCTGAATCTCCCCTGACATAATTTAAGGCCATTTCCTCTCATCCTTTCATTTGAGATATGGCATAAGAGACCAGCCCCCACCTAATGATAATTTCCTCTCAGGTAGTTCTAAAGTTAAACCACCAGATCAAGAGATGTGGGGGGGTCCTTTTGCTAATAAATTTTAAAAAAAAAAAAAAAGGCTCCACATAAGCTTTTCTGGGAAATTAAGATAGATTTCATCCAAAGGCAATATTGCAACATAGTGCAGATGCTATTATCTAGGTTTATTAATTACAGAGAAGTAACTACACTAAGGTCATTTGTAAACACTTCTGGAGTGAATTTAATGCAGAAGGGATGTCCAGCTTCTAGATACAATTGTCAGTAAGTTCTTCCCCAAAAATCCTCCTTGCCAGCCAAATGATTCTTACTAGTGCTATAAAACCTTAAATTGGCATTAAACCTATAACACTTTGTCATATAAAATCAACAACTGCAATTTTTATTTTACTCAGTGGGGCTGGAAGATATGGTCCTTTACACAATTATTATATTACATAGAACAAGATAACACTATGACGTTACAGACAGATTAGGCTGCAATAAACTCAAATAGAAACTAAGAAAGAGAAATGTTCCAGTGCTTTATCTCATGATCACACAGAAGAAAAAAAAAGCCAAACAACAGTTCTTTTGCCTCCTGAGCAAAAAACAACTTGAAACAATACAGGAAATGTTCATTTTTAGACCTAATATAGGTAGTCTAGCTGGCCTAAAGGTCTTTAAAAAACATGAAGTTAAATTCAAGTTGGCATTCTGTGCTTTCACATTACTTTATAAAAGCAAATAGAACAGTAATTAGAATATCTCCAGCTGTTGCCTTCCACAAGAAATCAGAAATTATTGAGGGTCAAACTTCTTAATGCAGAAGCAGTGGAAGATTCTCAAAACCAAATGTAAGTGGGTTGTATTTAAATGAGATAATTGTATATATGTTTGACTCAGCCACAACCTTCCTGACAACTACCCCTGAATATAAACTATTTCTTATAATGAAAAGGCATTTTCACTGAGGAAAAAAACCAAATAAATTATTGGGACAAAGGGGAGTATTTCACTTTGCTATAGGAGTACAAACTGAATCACACACCTTTAACACCTGATGGTTCTTGTACTGCAGGATTTTGAGGGACTGGGGATGAGGAAAGAAGAAAAGCCTAACTTTTTAAGTGTAATTTTTTGCAAAAAGGAAAAACATATTTTCTGTTGTCAACTTCTTTAAAAAAAAACTTCATCAGCCACAGCTCCCCCCCCACTTTTTTTTTTTTCAGCAATTTCTTAAGAAGGAGAAAATGGGAATCTGTTTTATATTAGCTGTTATTTCAGAAGGGACTCGGGAAAATTAAAAAATGACCTGCTGGGAACTAAGGCATTATATACAGGAACAGTTCTCACATTTCACAGTCAACCAGATCAACAAATACTATTTTTACGTAAAACAGTAACAATTTTCTTCTGTTTCACTATGGCTACGTATTTGTTTGTTTGCTGCATGGATGCTTTTTCCCAACTACTTTAAAGAGTCAAATTTTACTTTCACTCCGAGTGTTTTGCAAGACTCCTTCTGGGTCAATAAAACTAGTTTAACACTTTTTCTGAATGAAAAATAAAAGGGCCTGGGCCTGGAAGAAGACACAAAAGGCCAAGAGGCTTGTTGTTATAACCCTACATTTATTTCAAAGCATTACTGAGGATTACCTGATGTTTACTTGCTCTCTACACATTAATATCACAAACTCCTTCCAGGAACATTGGGGGGAAGCGCCCTGAGATAAATTAACTACAGTGAGATACTGACAGCTGATACCACAGCAATAGGAACAGCTCTCAGGTATATAAATACCAACATACAGCCTGTTCTTCACAGAGAAGGACTTGGAACACTTACAGGAAAAAATTATCTTTTTTTTTTAAGTCAGGGGTTGAAAATCTCTTTTTACTTCTGAACTGCATCCAGCACAGGTAGAAGGTACCACCTGTGCCAAGGGTAATTTGTGGCATATGTCCACATTGTGGGTTTTGTACCAAGAGTGGCACACAGTGCTGCTATCACCTAAAGCATGTGTGACCTAGATTTTTTAATATTTATTACCATTATTTATGGACTCTTAATCAAAACATTTACCTCATGCCTTGAGTAGGAAGAATGAAAATGTATTTTCATCCTAAAATCATAGAATGGCTTGGGTTGGAAGGCATCTCAAAGATCACATAGTTCCTACCCCCCTGCCAAGGGCAGTGCAGCTCCAACTAAACAGCTGGCTGGTTGTTGCTTTTCTGTCAGGATTTTAAACAAGGATTCTCGGTCATCCAAAAAAGTTGCATTCACCGTTGCTGAGTTTCTGCACCTTTTCCGTGAAAAAGAAAAAATTATTTGTCCCATTACCTTGAGATTGTTTTGTCTGGACTCTGTACAGACACACAAAAGGAGAATTTTGAAAATGAGCCAAAATCCATTGTTTTAAAAACAGTCTTCCATCAATGCATTAATGTAAAATGTGTCATGCAAATTTGTAATACACTTTTTTGTCAAGCCATCACTTACATTCTGACTTTCTCTGTTTTAATTTTTCAGAGCAGAATCAGATTCCCTCCGGAAGCCCCATGGATGTGCCATGTCTGGCTTTGCTTCCCCTCTCTTTCCTCCTCCTGGTCCCCCTGGGGCTTTGGCACTTGTAACAGGGGAAGCCAACCTTGTCTTTGGGAAGTTCTCCTCACCTGAGGACCTTTCTGGGCAGGACAGGTCTGTGGGGTCATTGTGACACCTGCTTTCCCATGGGGAAAGAAGCACCAAGAGCTGAGGACAGACACAGCATTAGGTGTTTACACCCCACATTCTGGTGTTCCACAAAACCAAGGGCAGCACAACCCTGAGCTGGCAAGTCTGCTTTTGCATTTGTTTCTTGGAGTCCAGTTTTGGTGCTGCCATGATGTACATTTTAATTTGGGTTGTGTGGGTTTGCTTTAATGACAGGATAAAAGGCTCACAAGAACTCCAGGATCAGATTATGGTTGATCCTGGTGAGATCTTTTGCCTCTCATCTGCTGTCCTTCAAGACAACCAAAAGGAGGAATGGGGGTGACTACCCTCTGTGTCAGACAAAATGTGGAAGTAGGAAGACACTCTCATTTTGTGAAATGTAAGGATGGAAACCTCATGAAACTTGATTCTGTGGAACTTCAGCTTCTCTTTTCACTCCTAAGCGTCATGGGCTATGAGTAAGAAGCCTTTTTTTTCTATAAGAAATGTAGTATTTTTTCAGCAGAAGGGTGAAACTGACCGAGAAAGAGGGTAGAAGTTCATAAAATATCCACATAGAGGAAGGAAATTACGTACTACTACAAAATCCACTGCTAAATAAGCAGAAAAATATTTAGAAGGCTGAATTCAGTAAATTTTTTTGTCATTAAATATGGCAAAGCTGGATTCTTAAGCTGGAACTGTGCAATGAGAAATCGTTACTGTGACAATGTTACTTCTTTATAAACAGTACCTTTGGAGGGCAAAAAAAAATTAAAACTCATCAGAATCATTGTAACTGATACCTGTGCAAACTAAATGGGTTTATTTCTAGAAATGTTCAATTCAGGGAGCAGAGATGTCCTGTGCAAAACTTGGGTCGAAAGGATCCTGCATACAAACAATGCCGAGGAACTGCAGAAGTTGTTTTCAGGCCAGAACTTCAACTACCCTGTTTCACAACCAAAAAGCATCCAGAGAACAGAACTGCTGATCAGCAGTGATTGAACACACCCGTCCTGAGCCCTTGGGCACGTTGAATGACTCAGGAGGAGGAGGAGGATGCACACAAAGTCACTGATTTGGAACAGTTGCACCTTTTTTTTTTTCCAATGGAGAGACAAGATGGTTTTTGCAAGGAAGAGACAGAATAAATCAGAACTTAAAATGGACTTAAAGGATTCAGTTACCTTTGAATTTCTTAACTAAAGGCCCTTTCCCCATGGTGGGGAAGAGAAACAAAATCCCACACACAGCCTGTACTGGTGCTGCAGTGAAGCTCAGCTGATATTTGGCTACCCTGCATACAGAGCAGCTCAGTGCAACAGCTGGAGTCCAACTGCACAGAAAGATTTGACTATAAGAATTGTACATACTGTGACTGTCTTTTTGTGTCCCACCCTCCAAATGTTTGTATCAGATTCTCTATATTTTTCAAGACACGATTTGGTTACAAATAAAAACCTGAAATAAAACCAAAAACCCCGACGAGAGCAATTACTTGGTCTATAAGAGTTCTTTATTTGTATTCTGTTTGTTTCTACAGTTAGAGAGGAATCAGAAGAATCTTCTGCAATCAGAAGGTTTAAAAGGTAACGTGTACGTAGTTTTGTTGGTCCTAAAAGTCTGGACTGCCTGCCCTCATCTCAAGAACTCTACGACTTCTAAAAATCCGATAGCCACGTAAGCAGCCCATCATTTCTCAGGAAGTGTAGAATCCCGGAATAGAGGCTGGAAAAGATCATTGAGTCCAACACTCTGCACTGCCAAGTCCACCATTAAACCACGTCCCTCAGAGCCACATCTACGCATCTTTTTAATCCCCCCAGGGGCTGCAGTTCAGTTAAAGAATCTCAACATCTTGGTGAGGACACGGCCCCTCACACATGTCCAGACATGGCTCTGATGGATCAGCAGGCAGAGAGAGAACAGAGACAAATTCCCTTGCCAGCAGTGCCCCTGTCCAGAGGGCTGCCAGGAAAAAAAACAGTCTGTCAGGAGCAAGGACTTCAAACCTAATTTATAAGCTAAAGTCCACGTTTTGCATCACACTTGAAAAGAAACCAGGAGCCAGTGCATCTTAGGATCAAACTTTTCTCTTTGCAAAGGCTGCAACAAGGCAAAGGGATGTCGAAACAGCACATCCTGAAATAATTTGCTCTAGCTGTGCTAATTGCCTTGCCACATAATGCTGTATGTGGCAACAATCCAGACTGGAATTATAAAGTTCCTTAATCATAGCACTGATGGCCACATAAAAAAAGACAAGGTCACATCTTTTAGCCAATGCAGATGGATTTTGTTTTGGAGGTGCAGGTGTAACTTGGCTGTCTTCCTCCCTTCCCTTCTCTTCTTCTTTGCCTTCAGACTTTTCCTTTTCCTTAAACGTTTTCTCTTAGTCTTTCTTTTCTAAACTATGGCCAGATTTTGGGTTTATATCTCATCCCAGGTGTCTTCTAGTTCCACTGTACATAAGACATCTAAAACCTCTCCTTCTCCCCCAATTCCTCCCTTTCTCCTCCCCACATCACTCACACAGCTCTGCCTTTCATCCCTTAGATCAACAGGCACTGTGTAAATGATTTAGCCTATACTAATTACATACTAAGAACAGCATTTTTCTCCAGTTTTACATGGAATTAAAAAGGTGTTACCATACTTTTGAGTATGGAAAGACACTTGACAAGAGTCACAAAAGGAAGCTGAAACAGCAAAAAACAAACAAACAAATAACCCCCAACCAAAACAAAAATATTCCCACACATAGTTTGTAATTACTTTTTCTCTTCTTTTTTTCTAAATTCTTTTTCTGTCTCACCCTTTGAGAAGAAAGGACTATCAGTATACTGTATCAATACACATGACACACTCAGGGTATGGCATAAGAACACAGGCCAAGCACTTCCTCTTTCCTTAAGAGCAAGAATTTTGAGAATGAGGATCTGGAACAAACAAATGAAGATGAAAGGGAGGAGGAGAAGGAGGTTCATGGCATTTTCCAAATGATTACACTTCCTGATGTCAATCTTTTTTGCCTGCCAAAAATTGCTGTGCTGGGTTTCTTCGTCAGAAACAGGAAAGAGAGACTGAGCCAGGGCACAAGTGGTGCAAGGGCAGTAGCAAGAACTGAGCTGCAAGGACCCAGAAGAGGAGTCGTGGTGTTGGCACACACCCCACACCCCCAGCAGCTGTTTCCAAATAGGGAAAGGTTTAGGACTCACCCCTTGTATTTCGTATAAGGTAAAAGACCCAGAAACTTCTTTACCCTCCTGTCAGTAATTGGGTCAGTGCCAGCACAGGAGCACTGATTGGGCTCGGAAAGTGTAACTCAAAGCTCGTTGTTGATCTCACTGGGCCGAGAGCCAAATAGCCCACCTGAACTATTGAGTACTAAAGAGAGAGAACAAAGAACTTTGCTCCATGCTTTTTGAGGTGTTGTAGCAAGTGTGAGACCTGTCTCTATACTATGTTCAGCTTTGCCTTTGTGTTTGTATTATTTTCTTTCCTTATTAAAATCTTTTTGCTTTTTCAGGGCACACTCGATCACATCATCTCGCTATTTGATTTTAGCCACTTCTCTGCAAGGGCTGGACCCTCAGAGGTATTGGGAATTCCCATACCCTGGCAGGGCTGTGCTCAGTGCAAAAGGACAGAAGCAACCCCACCTACAGCAGCTTCCCCCAGCCTCCAGTGCTCCTCTAAGTAATTCCCCCAGGACACTGGAGGATGCTGCTTTTCACCTGCCCTGCTCCATTGGCATCCCTGCCCGCCAGGTAGTGATTGTTCATTGAAGATATAATGTAAGTAGGGTTGTAATGTAAACTGTTATGTAAATAGATTATGTAAATTGCAAACCCAAATATACAAATAGTGTTAAAATTGCATTTAAGGAATCCAGAGTGGTAGCACAGGGTCATTCTGCTCCCAGCCCAGATGCATCTTTATTGCTAGAATAAAGAGAGGACTTCTGCTACCTTTTCTTCACAGTACCCTCCTGCAAAGTAGAAGAAAACTAAAACACAAGGAAATACATTTCAGTAACACCTGCATGGATAAAGCAACCTTGCAATTTCATCCCCAAACCAGAGTCTTTTACAGGACTTCCTTTACAGCACAGAAGGGAGGCAAGCTTCCCAATTGCTTTAAACCCAGAAGACACTAATGCAGAAATCTCAGTGGTAGCATTTTCCCAGAGACAAGCCATGCAAAGCCCTTTTGATTCAGGCAGATCAAAGCATTTTTATAAATTTGGGGAACTCCCCAACACCATCCCTGTGCAGTGCTGGGAAAGAGTCATTCCTGTTTTATGGGGAGAAAGCTGAAGCAGTGCAATTTATTCTACCTGACATCACTGACAGATCAAAAACCTGAGTCAAGATCCCTTACTTTGTTTTGAGTTTGTTTTGTGCCAATGGCAGGAGAAATTTCTTAACTACTGCTTTACCTAATATTGGGCATTTATTCTATCAGCATCATAATTTCTTGGTCATAAACTGAAAAGTATTAGAAGTCTAATCTTGTAAATAGACTAATGTATTCATTCTCAAAGTGTATTTTGAAAATAAAACCCTTGTAATAACTGCACAAGAACACAGACACATCTAGTGTATTGCATATGGAACTAAAAGGTTTTAGTAATAGGCCCAGTATAAACATATGAGCTAGAGAATATACTATTTAATTTCTACCAACTTTACCCAAAAATTTGGAGAACTCAGTTTTTATGGCTGCTATGAAAAGTTACTGAAAAATTAGGTGTTAATAGATTATCATCTGTAAATCAAGCCCATTGAAATTGGTTTGTAAAGCCATGATATGAATAAGACTCTGATGTTTTCATATTTTTTAAAATGCTTCACGTGGCATAAGTTTTTATACTTGAGTCCACATACTGTGCTGTTGTTGGGAAAATAGCATTTATTTCCTTGTTGTATCATCCATCTGTTTTTAAGTTTAATTATTGCTGTGAGTTCTGTGTGCTGCTCTGTGCTGGGTGAGCACCTCCACTGACAAGTGTGAGCTGTGTGACTACAGAAGGGCCTGGGCAACCTCTAAATGCTGCTTACAACTCTCCTTTTTTATGACTCATTTTCAGCAGCACTTGAGATGTTTAAATATCCCTGTTTGTTATATTTTCCCAGAGCTGTACTTCATGCCATTCCCAGTGGTTATCTACAACCACCATTGCAACTTCCTGCAAGTGAAGGTTTGAGTGACCAGCAGACCTTGAGTTGTCCTTCCTTGGCTGGGTGGTGACACAGGAAGTGTCTGTCTGGAAAGTTCCCAAACCAGAATGTGAGGAGCACTCAGCTCTTGTGTCTTCCAGAGTTTCACTGGGAACAAGAGGGATGACTTTGAAAACTTAAGGTGCACAAAACCAATTCACACATTTAAGGAATAATCTCCACTTCTCTCACTTGCAGTACCTTGGTGGCCCACACCTACATATTCCATATGGCAGGAGCATATGGCTGAGAATATGTTACATTAAAGAAATTTTTAAGAGGTCTTGGGATATTATTATTGCCAAAGAATGGCTGTAAAAGCAAATTATTTTTTTTTCTTAATATTTGGCAGTAACACTGGTAAGAGACAACAAGGAGTTGGTTTGATCATGTTTTTCTAAGGCCAGATTAACAGATTAATTCCTTCCCCTGTCAAGTCCCTTTAGTTTTATGTCATGTGGGAGAAATGGCCCATAGAAAACATCAGCAAGAAATTAATGTGGACACATTTGATGCAGAATCATAAAATCTTACAATGGTTTGGGTTGGAAGGGGCCTTAAGAATCATCCAGTTCCAAACCCCTGCCATGGGCAGGGATACCTTTGACTAGATTGGAATTTTCACCATTAATTGAGCCAAGCCTGAGGGCAATCATTCCATAGCCTGACACTCAGAAAGAGTACTGAAAAATACTGGAAACAAGCAAGGAAGGTGATTATTTTTAAATATGCAGCAGGAAATCACGTTGCTATCCGTGCTGCAATCTTCACTGCAACTTCTGTTTCAGCTTTTGGGATAGTCCCAATTTAGCCCTTTTTCTTCCCCTCTCTCTCTCTCTTTCTGCACAGATGTTGGCCACCACTGGAATCACCCTGGAGAAAATAACCAAATATCAGCTACTTAATTCTCCTGAGGGCTAAGATTCATCCATTCAAAAAGCAAGCTTCCCCTTGGGCATTTGAAGCCACAGGGAGAAGAAAACCAGGTCAAACAAAAGACTCAAGCCCTGGAATGAAGGCAAATCTTAATTATTTGCAGGTGGAGGATTAGCTAAATTCCCACTATGAAAAAAATGATAAGTAAGTGCATATTCACATACATAAAATACTGCTAGTTTGCAAAGCCACAGACACTTCAAAAAACAATGTGTTTCCTTCCAGGGATATTTCTAGGCCTGATAAAAGTCGTCCCCTGCAAACCTTTATTTTCAGTCACACTGGCCATAACACCACTAGTGTTTAAATAAAACCCAAACAAGAAAACAAAAGAAAATTTAAAAAAAAAAATCCCTATCAAAAAACCCCAAACCTCACTGTGTACATTTATGACTTTATATTACACTTTTCTTCATTGTTTCCCAAGATATCTATATCACAGGAAGGGGATAGAACTTAATTGATGTGTATTTGCTACTATATTTTCAGGGGGATAAATAACTGTGGTGAAGAAATGAATCTTAACAACACAGCAGGACAAATTCATTCATGGCAATGGAATTGGATGTCCTATCCCTTATTGTGAAGCTAGGAGGAAGAAATATTTGTTTTATTCTCCATATGGATCCAAAATGTCCAAAAAACTTGCCCTACAGACCTGTCGACGTTCCAGCTGTCACACAGCTGGAATATTGTCCCTGGGTAAGTGGAACCCTGCACAGAACGTTGTTCACCAAGTGCCCTCTGCTGGCTTTTTACTCCCACAAAAAAGCGTCTCTTCCAGCCACAAACCAAAGGCTAAAAAACAAAACGGGCTTCTCAAACCCCGACTCTCATTTCTGCTTTTAGAAGAGAAAAGCACTGCCGCCAAATTTGTGAACACTGCAACAACCCGCAGAGAAACCTTTCACAAAACGGGGTTTGCGTGTAACCATCAATGAGGCAGAAGGGGACAGGCAGAATCGCAGAATCACAGCTGAGAGGCAGCAGCTCCTCCCACCCCTGCAAGTTAATCCTGCAAGTACTAGAAAAGCAACTCGAGCAAGAACACATTTATTACAACTCCTTTTCAGCAGCACAAAGCTCTTAAGTGCTTCCCAAAGATAAGAAATGTCAGGAATCCATAAGCCAGGTATTGCATGACTCCTGCTGGAGGCTTCAAGAAGACTCTTTCACTTCTTATTTCTGGTAGCATTTAGCAAAACATATTAATCATAAACTCCTGACCACTTGGCTGAAAGTAGCAAACCCCCTCACCAGCTGCAATCCACCCTATGGAAGGAAAGGAAAATCCCAGCTTTGCAGGCAAATCTATAATAATAATCTCTAAATGCACGTGGAATTTCCCTCCAAATTTACACTGGCTGGAAGCCAAGATGACAATCCTACCTCCTCAACCAAAGTTAAAAAACTTTCTTCTGATAACAAAAAATGAAAACCAAAACAAAAAAAACCACTTAACAAACAGAACCAAAAGAAAAAACACACCACAAAATCCTTGAAAAATGTGTGTATCAGAGGTTTCTAGTCAGCCCACTACCGAGAAATTAGAGAATTTAAAAAATTAAAGGCAATTCTGGTGCATGATTCTTTCTCCCTTAAAAAAAAAACCCCATTCTCTCTAAATTCACAGAAATTTTAAAAAGGATAAAGAGTTGAGGACTGTTAAGAGGCACCATCTGGGTGATCCAACAACCAACTTCCCACAGCTGCTCACTGATGGTAACGGCAATTTCTTCGAAAGATCATCTCTTTTCTCAGGGCACCTGAATCTGAAAACTCACATCTAAGAAAGCTTCACTTACTAGGAACTGTAGAGATGAGAAACCTTAAATTCCAGCCCTCAGCCCTGCTGAGGTGAGGGAGTTCATGGGAAGGTTGAACCCAGAGCTGAGTTCTTGCAGCAGAGGAAGGTGCTGTTAACACAGGCACAGCAGCTGTTCTTCCACCCGAGGGATTTCAGTGCCCTTTCTGTTGTGTGATATTCTGTTACCAGGTTTCTTTTAAAACTCCTGCAGATGTGGGAAACGCATGCACTTTAAAATGTTATTACATTTTATATGAGCAATGACCTCCTATCCTCTGCTGAGCCTCTATGTATAAAATCCATCCTAAAAATATCCATTTTGTACAAGCAAAGCTCATGAAGACGTGCTTTTGCACTGAATTTATTCAGTATATATACTGAATTTATTTTTATATATATATATATTTATATAATATATATATTATAGTGGCAGTGTTTTAAATTCAGTTTCTTACCACCTTGATACTGAAAATTTCAGGAAGAATTTGATGCATAAGCAAAAAAAAGGTTTCAGAGAATGTCCAAAATCCACTTTATGAACCATGCCTACTTCCACAGTGACTTGGTGTTTGTGTATGATTCCTTTGTAACATCACTGGAGTTGATGATCTGCACAGGGAATCTCTGAAAGCCCCCCAAAGAAAACACTGAAGTACAAATTCAAATCTTCTAAATCCAACTGTGATTTTTTTCTTTTAGTGACAAAAAATTAATCATTAGGAGGAAAAATGCTTATTCCCTGAACCCTAAGCAAGCTGAGCATGCCCAACACTCACACTAAAGCTTCTTTTTGCTCGCCCCAACAAAAAAAGTCACCCCACAACCCTGGCAAGTATTCAGCCACAAATGGCATTTGCCATACACCAATTCAATCTAAGGATTTGTAGCTTCATTTACAAAGCACACACTTCTCCCTTGAAAACACCAGCAAGTCAGTCATGGAAGAGAAACTTTAATTCAAGGTAAGGGGTGTCTTTTTGTTTGTTTGAATTTGAGAAATGTTGTGTCCTGTTCAAGAGAAAGGTGACAAAAAACTTGCAAGAGGTGGAGAAGATTCTGCTGGATTCTATATGGAAAAAATGTGCAAAACTGGTGAACTGAAAAGCAGAAAAACTTCTAAAATGTACCAAGCAGTGTAAGTTATCAGAGGCAGCTCCCAAACAAAAACAGAAGGACAAGGATAAGATAAAGGCAGAAATTAATTTATTTATACAACATTATTCCAGACATTCAACAATACTTCTTTGGAGAAAGCTTTATTACCCTAAAGCAGGGGAAGTTAGGATTATTTGAGATTGTTTTTTCCATTCACTACTTGTCATACACCTGCTTTAACAGGGCTGTTGGCCCTCAGAGTTGTGCGTCACGTCAGCGGATTTTATTTTCTTCTTCATTTCAAGACCTTTTAAAACTATAATGGGCCAATGGATCAGTTTTTCAAAGTGCTACTGTTGTGGCAGTTGTGTCCTGCTGCTGATTGCTGCTCAGAATGACTTTGTGAAAGCGAGATTCTTTGAAATGGAAACCAAATCTTTTCATTAATACTGAGTTAAATTAAGATGTGGAAGATGGCTTTTCCCTCAAGATATGACCTAGACAGAGGCCTGAGCTTAGACACCTTGAACCATGCATTCATTCCTCTCTACTCCCATTCTTCATCCACTAGGTATGTTGCCACATGCCAAATCCCTACAACACATGTGCCCTCAGCTTCTGAAAGGGCTTTGAGTCTTTTTCCCCTTAGAACTGGTTTGACATTGGTGTATTGGGAAGACTTTGTTTCAGAACACATCCAGTCAGCTCTCTCCAGATGGAAAAGCTCAAGAAAACGCTCAGGCCAGGCTCCTTGTCCTCTGCAATGCCCCTCTCTCAAAAAGGCATGGAAAATCCTGCAGCTGGGAATCAAACAGCTTCACATCAGCATTCACTAGAGTGTGAACAGGACAAGCAGGTGCAAATGTCTCCATTGGTCCATGATATGTTTGATGCTATGCCCTAAATTTAAACATTTCTGATTTTATTTGCCAGTTAATTTGAGCACATTCTTCACCATTGCCCCAATGCCATCAAAGATATGGTGCAATGCTGTTTCACACATAAATGCTGGGGTGGTCACCACCTTATTTTTTGTATCCACATGAGCTTCGTGAAAAGGAGTCAAGGAAAACACAGCACTGGAGATGCTGCCTGCAAAATAAACCAGCACTGACAAAACCTCACAGCTCCACTATCCTACAAAAACTTCCTCCAAATATCTCATACCATCCAGCTGTAAAGACAGCTGCAACTTATAATCCAAGCTATGACAAGGTATTTTTGCCAGAAATGCAAAAGCTGCATGAGAAACCTGTATAAACACCCAGAAACACAATAAAACCTACAAATATCTACTACTGACGGCAGCAGAATGTCTCTGAGTAAAATGTTTCCTTAGACTTCAGGAAAGAACAAAAATCTCAAAGAGAACTGACCAGCTGTAACTCATGCCAGTTTTATGTGCAAATTCATTCAGCACTTGGTGTATTAGTGGGTGTCCAAGGGAGCTGACTGAGAACTTTAACTCCCAGTGTGTAGTTACACAGCTGTGCACAGAAGAGTTTCTCATCCTGCACTGCACCTCTGCTACCTGCTACCCACTGCACATTCCCATGAAAATCTGTGTGGAAAAGCACAGACCCTACATGTGTTCATTGCTTTAATGACACATTTCTAAGCTGTGTCCCATCATGGAAATCAGCAGGAAAGGATATGGTCACTTCTTTCACACAGTGCTTTGCTCCCAGCTCTTTGATGGCTCCTGCAGTCCCAGCATAAGGCCACTTGCCCCCTTCCTCTTCTTCGTGGCCCACAGTCACCTCAGCACCAGAGAGCACCTTTGCTGCCAGCACTGGGGAAATGCAGCACAGGCTGCAACAGAAGGAATTGTAAGAGCAGTTCTACAACAGCACTATTCCAAACTTGCTCACAACTGACAAGATTCAAATGGACACAGCCTTGAAAAACTGAGATACATCACAAGGCAACTTCTTCCTCTAAGCATTTTCTCTGCTTCTCTTTGAGAAACACCAACACACGCAAATCTTAAAAAATGCATTTAAAAAACAGGTTACAAATGATACAAAGCAGAAGATACTTTTCCCAGTTTCAACAGCTGCACATTTCAACAAAACCCAAGTTGTCTCCATGCACACTTTCAAAGAAATGCCATCCAGCTCACATACATACCCAATAGGTTTGCCTGCTTTGTGGAAGTCTTTCAGGACTCGCTCAACTTCTCTGTTCACCTTGCAGTCCTTCCCATCAACAGCAAAGGTAGATCTGTCACAACAAGAAACTTACACAAAGCTCAGTATAAACCTACAAACAGAGGCATCTGCCTATCTGACATGAAACTGGCTCCAAAGGTTCATCCCAAACAGCTACTAAAAAACTGGTTAAAAACACTGTGTAGATGACCATCAATGCTTTAGCCAAAATGTCTCTCTTCTAAAGCTTGGTCTGCCAAAAAATCCCTTACTTAATAAAAACATCTTAAAATGAGAATTATCAAAACAGCTTTCTAGGATTACTGAGAAGTTGAACAGCAATCTTTTCAAAGAAGAAAAATATGTAAGAAGAAAAGGGAAGTAACACTCGTGTTTCTCAAAGCCAACAAAAAGGCATCTCAATAGCAAGATAATCAGTATTCCACATGGCTAACACTTTTTGTTCCTTTTTTTCTTTAAGCCAGCTGTTGTTTTATATTTATAAAGCAACAGGGGAGTTTTTGGTAGGCAGAGAGGAAGAAACAGAGTAATAACACTACAAGCACCTGAAACCTTTTGAGTTTTACCTTCATTTCCCTCAGGCCCAAAAAGAAACACCACTAGGGGGAGGAAAAACGACTTATTATGCATTATCTAAACTCTTGAATTCTCATCAACATTGTTGGGAGAATTTAAAATAAGAAAATGACAAGACTTTGAAAGGAGTTATTAATTAGGGGTTACATATGTAGTAATAAGGCCATATATGGATTTTATTGTGTGAATGTTGGTTCACAAAATGACAGAATGATTTGTGCTGAAAGGGACCTTGAAGATCATCTCATTCCTACCACTCTGCCATAAGCAGGAACAACTCCCTCTAGACCAGGTTGCTCCAAGCTCCATCCAATCTGGCTTTGAACATTGCCAGGCATGGGGCATCCACAGCTTCTCTGGACAACCTGTTCCAGTACCTCACCATCCTAACAGCAAGCAGCTGCTTCTTAGTATCTCATCTAAACCTACTATTTTTCAGTTTGAAGCCATTCCCCCTTGAACCATCACACCAGACCCTTGTAAAAAGTGTCTTTCCATCTTTTCTGCATGTTTCCTTCAGGTACTGAAAGGCTGCAATCAGATCACCCCAAAGCCTTCTCTTTGCCAGGCTGATTACACATGGTTAATTATGAATATTTAGTTGAGGAATCTGATGCTTAGTTGGCACTCACAAGTTTTTGGCAGCTCCAAATCCACCAGGGAATATCACAGCATCATGGTCTGCTGTAGTGAGCTTAGCCAGGCTGGCGATTTTACCACGAGCGATTCTTGCAGATTCCACTAAAACATTCCTTGAAGAACCAGAAATAAAACACTGTGATTAAATAAGCATTTGCACAGAGAACAGTGTAAATAAAGTTCTGCAGAGGAAGAGGAGGAAGCCAGAACAATGGTACTTAGTAACCGAAGCTACTGATGGTTGTGAAATGCTGCTGCTGGGAAACACAGGCACTGACAGACTGTACATAATCAAATCCAGAAAACTCATGTAACATCTTCTCTCCAAGAAAACCACCACAGCTGGAATAAAGCTACTAAAGGCATCAGCCAAGTGCTGCAAGAGCCATTACAGGCTGCTACATCTGAAGAATGCCTAACACATCACAGGCTTACCTTGACTCAGCTTCAGCTGGTTGCCCTTTACTGTGGTCAATGACGTGCATCTGAGGAACATCTGGAGCATACATCTGAACCTCAGCTCCCCCACGGCTCAGGTGTACCAGTACACTACAAAAATGGAGATACAACATGCAGAAAGCTTTCAGGGAGAGACTTTATCTGACCCCTGAATCTGCTACAAATATTCCAGCCATCTGACTTTGAAAGATGAGGAAAAACACACATCCTACCAAAGCAGGCAACCAGGAACAACAAAAGCTTCCTTTCTCCAAGTGCCCAGGTGTTATGGAACAATCTCACAATTAACACAGCCATTAACATTTAATCTAGGTCCAGATGACACGTCTTATTAATTCACATTAAGAATTAATTCCATTTAAGCATTAACGATTCTGCTGTTAGATTTAGCCCCAGGAATGGAAACTCAAGTGGTTCTGAAATTAAATCTGTATTTAACTCTCTTGAGATTGAATGTGGAACTCTGAATTTCTATTTCTGAAGAGAGTGTCTCTCAGACTCACTGTCCTGGCATCACCTACAGGTGCTGTATCTTTGGACAATCACTGAGTTCTATAAGAATGAAGCCTGAACTCACAATTAGGCTGTGAGAAAACTCAGAAAGCTTCATCATTCATCTCTCAGGGTAATCCTGATGGCCAGAGACAGCAAAACTAAATGAAACAAACGGCTGCAATGTAATGGAGACTTTTTTGGGGCCCACAGTCCCAAAAACCAACTTACGCTGACGCCTCGTGGATTTCTGTGCCATCGAAGACACCACAGCCAGACAGGACCTGCAGTGGGAGAACAACAGAGGATTGCAAGTGACACAAAACTCCCCACAGGATCTTTCACAAGGTAAGATTAAAAAAAAAATAGTTAACAAACAACAATTTAAAAGCAAGCTCTTACTATGGCAGTGAACACCATGCTATTAGCACTGGTGTCACACTTGACACACTGCAGAACTGGCATTTCCTATTTATAGCAGCCCAGCACAGGGCTCAGAAATCACCACGATTTATTTCCCGGCTTATACATTTATATCACAGTTAATAAACCCTTAGGTATGTTTTTATTGTGCACACAGGGGGTTGTTTTGAGCATCATTCATCTTTCTTATAAAGTGTCCACATCCACGTGAAACAACTTTCTCATCCAGGTGCACATCAACCAGAAGAGGGACAGAAATGCACTTTGAGGTGGCACTTAAACTATTTTACCTGCTGCTGTATTTTACCTGAGCATCAGAGATCAACAGCTAAATCACTTTTAATGCAAAAATACAATTATACTGAATTAGCCATACTTTTCTTTAACACTGCGGAATTAATAGCTATAATTTGTTTATACACACCAGAGAACAAAAAGCACAAAGCAGTCAGCTACCTTTGTGTGGGTGGAGAATCTGACAAAGTAGTAGGAGAAAAATATGTTTTTTTAAAGCCATTGTAAGAATGAAACAAAGCTAAAGAAATCCAAAGGTTTATCTAGTCCCTGAAAGTAGATTGATGCACCCTTTTGGGGCTTTTTGTTTGGCTCTTTGTTCTGAAAGAAAAAGAACATCCAGTTAGGAAGCCAATTTCCTTTTCTCTTTCTATTAATTTTATTTTTACTTTAATCTCTTCCTTCCTGGTTTTCCCCTCAGTTTTTTTGAAGCTTGACAGTTTTTAAACACAGACCCATGAACAGAAACTCACAGCTAAAAAGAAACTCACAACTGAAAAAATGTAAGCTAGTAATGCTAGACTTGAAGGGACTTTCATGTCACAATGCCCAGGTGTCTGCTATCATGGGCATCACTTCACCAAATATCACCATCATTTCACCAAATGAGCAAGATACATGAATGTTCTTCTGTCCATGTAAATCCTGTTCTGATATTTAAGAGCTGCCTTTTACTTCATAACATTTTGTTTATCTTCCCTTTAATTTAGACTGAATAAACAGACAAGCAACTGTGCTAAGGTTATGCTCTGTGCGCAACACATTTAAATTTTTTTTGAAACTCAGTGAAACCAAAATACTGTAACATTATTATTGTAAACTCTTCTATATATAAACTCTTCTGTTATTTCAGTACCTACTTGATAAAAAAATCTGTCTTTTACCACAGTCAAAAGTTTACATCACTAATGTCAAAAAATCACATTTGTTTTCCCAGCCCTATTTAAAAAGCTGTGACTTGCTAAAATGACAGCATTCCTGTTAGGTTACTTTTTAGCCATTTAGACCAGCATTCTGCCCTTTCCCAAGCCAATTCTGTGCCAAACAGATTTCTTCATGCAGGTAATGCCTTCTTATTCCTTTATGTTTAATGCTGTCTAACTTCCAAAGCTGTGTATCCCTTTGGAACACCATCTACAGCCTATATTTTCCTTTGGCAATCTGTAGCTCTTCCATCTCCTTGCTTTCTTCTGTATTTGCAACATGTTTTACCCCCTTCCTGCCAAAAAGCATAACCCAGTTTAAATATATTCACTGCCAATACCTCACCCAGTAAGACTATGAACTATTTCAAGTTAAATCCTCCTGGGCTCTTCAGTACAAAGGAGACATGGAGCTCCAGGAGTGGGTTCAGTGGAGGGCAATGAGGATGAGTGAGGAGCTGAGGAAACTCTTACAAGGAAAGGCTGAGGGAGTTGTTCAGCTTCCGGAAGAGATAACTGAGAGGAAACCTCCTTAATGTGTACAAATATCTAAATAGGGCGTGTCAGAGCATGGACCAGGCTCTGCTTGGAGGTGCCCAGCAATGGGACAAGAGGAATGGGCATAAACTAATGCAAAGGAAGTTCCACCTGAACATGAGAATGAATTCACTGTGCAGTGACCGAGCACCGGGACAGAGAGCCCGGAGAGGGTATGGAATGTCCTTCACTGGATATATTCCAGAGCCATATGGACACAATCCTGTGCTGTGTGCTCTGCGCTTGAGCAGGGGGGCTGGACCTGCTGACCCGCTGTGGTCCCTTCCAACCTGACCCATCCTGTCACTCTCTAGTTCTTCCCAAATCAACTCCAGGCCAACAACAACTACACAGAGGCCAATTTTTATATGTTTCCCCCTCCTAGTCTGGCTTCCTCCAAGTTTCTGAACTGTAAGCAGCCTTTTAAAATTCAGATTCTCTCCAGGGTTTCCAGCCGTCGCGGCCACCAGGCGAGGCTTCCCGCAGCCCCGCCGAGCCCTCCCCTGCACCGGGAGCGACCCTGGCTGCAGGGCCGAGGGTGGTTGTGGAGAGCCAGACGGTAAAAAACCAAACAAACTCTTCTCAGCTCTGCCCCGGCCCCGCGCTCCTCCATTACTCACCACAGCGACGCGGGCGCCGCGGCAGTGCCGAGAGGAGGAGTGGAAGGCAGCGAGGCCGCCGGGCGCTGCTCGCCGCAGTGCCGTGCACAGGGCCGGGCCTCGGGAGGTCAGCATGGCTGAGGGCGGGGGGAGCGGCGGCGGAGGAGCCGGGAAGGGGAACGAAGGAGCCGGGAAGGGGAACGAAGGAGCCGGAAAACGGGAGCGGGTGAGGCCCACGGGAAGCAGGACGGCCGCGCTCGGAGGCCGCGGCGCCCTTGGCGGCGCCGGCGGCGGCGCCCCCTGGAGGCGGGGAGGGGCCACCTCAGGGCCGGGAGCCGCGGGCCCGCATTCCCTTTTCCCGGCCCTCGTTTATGGGGAATGGCAGCGGTGGGAAGGGGACGGAGGGTAAAAAGATAACGGAGCAGAAATTACACGGGAAAAATAATAAAGTTGGCCGACGGTAAAAAACTGGGAGGAATTCTTGGGTCCTTCGAGGGCACGGAGGGCCTACAGAGAGACCTTGATAAATCAGATGGGCAATCACCATCTGTATGAAGCTGAACATTGGAAAAGTGATGGATTTTGTTGCTGGGGTGGGACAATCCTGAGTGTACAGACAGACTGGGAATGAAAGGCTGGAAAGAAAGGTAGTAAACTATCTGAGAGTGTCCAGAAGAGGGCAATGAAGATGGTGAAGGCTATGAGGAGAAGCTGTGTGGAGAGCACTTGGTCTGTTCAGCCCAGAGCAGACTGAGGGGAAACCTCATCATAGTTACCTTTAATATTTACACCTCTCCTCTATTCCAACAGTGAAAAGTGACCAGGAAACAAATCCAGAAGAGCAGAATATGCTGAGAAAATCAGTTCTGGATAATTGGTAATATTTGCAGTATCTTCATTAACAAAGCCCTTTCAGCATGTGGCTTGGAAGTATTACAAGGACAGACCCAATTCACTGTATTCAGGTCCCCACCCTTAATAGCCAGTTCTCCCATGAATTCACAAAAACAGAGGGAATCAAAAGTTTCAGGTTTTAATGTGTTAACAAAAAACATTTTAAAAAAGACAATAAAGGGCTTTCATCAAAAAAAGAAAAAAGCAACCAAAACCCCAAACCATGACATTTGTAACACATTCTCTTACAGTTTAAGTTACATTATTGAGCTGGTAATTTCCAAACAAATTTTCACTACAGTATCTCAAGGCTGTCAATCAAACCTCGACACAAGTTGTAAAGCCCCGTAAATTTTCTCCAATAGTTGCTGCTATAGGTCCTCATTTCTCCTCATTACTGAAATCTCATCACGTTTGGAGATTACAGAACTAAGAAAACAATGTTCCAGAAATATGTACACATTAAATCCAAGTAAAACAATATTTTAAACAAGTTGAGACCAGTACAGTTCCAATTAAGATTTTTTAAAATCTTTTTTAAAATGTTAGAGTCCAGCGTAGGACAAGCTTGCACTATAAAATTCACAATACTTAATGTGCAAGGCATTTTTAATAAAAAATAAAATTCTTCCAGTCATACTTCTAACTTCACTAAGAACACTCTGTTGTTTTCTTACTTGAAATCAGGAATTAGTAAAAAAAAAAGAAATCAGTTAATCAAGAAATCAACACTGTCAAGTTTACAGCCAAATGGTACAGGAAACAGGCAAAGTGCCATCCATGGCACATCCCACATTTCCTTCACTGCCTCCCATGGAACGCCAGCACACCGTTAGGAATTGAGGCCACTATGAGGGCCACTCATTCTCAGTGAATACCACTGCATAAAATACTGTCTGAGGTTTTCTCCCTCTCACAAAGAATAATTAGGAACTCAAAATTATCCTTCATGAGCTTCTTGCATCAGATAATCACTGTCAGAATCCAACTCTTCTTCATCTCCTTGGGTTTCCTCTGCCTGACGTTTCATGCCCCGCTGCTGTGAAATGGCCAACGTGTATTTGATGTTGTAGATGTTCCACTCGCAGCTGTAAAAATAAACAGGAAAACGTTGTTTTCCTCCTAAAATAAAAACAACTCTAAAAGAAGGCTGTCTCAAAAGGTTTAACAGCACACTGTCACCCCCCAAATCAGTCCAGGTTTTTGATCTGAACTTTCAAATGTAGCAATACATACAGTTTTGAAACATTTTCAAAGTGACGCTGGATGCTCTTCTGAAGGAACTGAATCACAGGGAGCAGCTTCACTGACCTTGGATGGAGAAAAACATGCAATTTGCAGTGCAGTTCATATTTACATATGGAAATCTAGAACTTTGTATACTCCCCAGATTTTAATGAGCATAAATTTCAATGCCAACTTTTTAAGATAATCTTAAAGAAACAAAAGCTCTCTGCTTTTGACTCTGTCCACAATGATTACACTCAAAACAAGTAATATATTGTGTGAAATATTTTTTCTAAGGTCAAACTGCATCTTGAAGAGCCAATTCTGCTTGCTGCAGCAATGGCAGTTTTTTCAGATACTCCAAGACTTTTCTGAACAAGGGGGAGTTTGCTGTAAATTGTCCTCTTCTACTTTATCAGGAACAAAAGGAGAGATTTTGTTCCAGTCATTTCAGTAACTAAAACACTAATATCCATGTTGAAGCAAGAGAAGAGTTACACATTGCACTTTAAACTGCAGGACTCCTTCTCAGATTAGTTCTCCCTTAGCCCATTTTAAATTTGTAAATTTGCCTGGTTTTGTTCCTAGAAGTCTAAAAATTCCATATTAGGGGTGGGCTGAATATAATTCACAAACCAGGCCTGTGTAATTCTGAAGTACTCCGTAGGAAGGCAGAGTACTACCAGCTACAAACACAATTTAAGTCTGTAAAAATGCAATCAATACCTGCACATCACCTTTCAGTTACTCTTAAGATGCATAACTGTTTAAAAATGCAATTGCCAAAATCTTACTATCACTCTTGAAATCGTTATGCAGTTATTGTCTAAGCAACTCAGGCAAAGTTTTATCTGTTCTATTTGAAAAATGCTTCTGCAATATATCTTCATAAGTCCAGTAAGGTATTCCAATTCTGTCATACACACCTTTTAGGATCTTTTTAGACCTTTAAGATCAAGTCCAAACTGTAACTTTTATCATTAGTAGAGAAGTTGTAAAACTGAAGTGTTGTAATTGTAGTGCATGAATTATCTAGAATGTCAGTAAAAGTTAAGTAAAAGCCTTAAATTAACAGGTTTTTAAGTTTAATATCCCTGTCAGCATTTTGACTTTCATGGGATCTCACCTTGTTTTCAGCTTCTGTCCATGCAGCATAAGCAACTTCTGAGCCCAAATAAGATAGAACTCCAGGTGACAAGAGGTCTCAAATGCAGAGGCCAGGAACTCCAGTAACTTCTCCACATACAGGTCTGGCAGTGATGAGCAGACAACATCAACTGTGCAAAAAGGAAAAGAAAGCCCATAAACATTCAATAAGAGTTGAGTTACTATTTGGAATAACGTGAAAGAGACCACAGGATGGCATAAGGGAGAGGAGAAGAAAGCAACATTTTGGCAAGTGGTGGGTATTTAGTGCTGTATTTCAGGGTACAGTACCACAATCTCTCAGGGGACAAATGTTCCTTCTTTGAACCTTCCAAACACTACTGTATTTAAAAGCAAGAAATCAACTCCTCCTTCTCCAAATTCTTCTTCCTAGCAGAGTACTCTCTCCCCAGCAGTTTTCATTCAAAATTTTTACTTCCAGCCTTTCCTCCTCTTTTCTAAAGTAAGACTTTATTGTTGCTGCTCCTGACTTCACCCAAATTTCTGTATTCAGTGGAACTAGTTACACACAGCAGAGGCAGTAAGTGATACCTGAAAAGACAGCAAAGTCACCTGCCCACACAGGAAGTGTCTGAATGCTGATAGCAACTGCACAACACAAAGAAACACAATTTGGAAGCATCCAAAATAATCTCACGTATAACTAAATGATGTCACTATATATAATACACTCTCAAAACCAGCTTTTGCTTAAGAAACAGGCACACAATTATCCTGTTAACACTGGATTACAAGAGCATCTCCTCAGTTGTACTCTGGCCTTCCAATCATTTTCTAAGCCCTCCACCAGATGTTCTGGAGTATCAATGTCTTTTCTTGTGCTGTCAGTCCCAGAACTAGGCACAGTACTCCTGATGTGGTACCACAAGTGCTCCACAGACAAGATTCATCACTTTCCTCAAACTGCTGATTACATCCTTGCTACTGGTTAATGGTCTTCATCACACAGGCACAGTACTGATCAGGTTAAAGCTCATGTGCCCCTACAACATCAGCTGCTTCCAAGAAACGACATCCAAAAACTCTGCCTGCACATCTAGGCTGATAAATTCCATGCTGAAAAGTCACTAAATGAGCATGAGTTAGACTGGTAAAATTAAAACATAAGTTAACACTAAAAAGTCTACCTTTACACCTCTTATTTTGGCTTGCACATGTCTGTTTACAGCTAGCTCAGCCCAATTTCATGGCAGATCCACTCACCTTCACTGCTAGGGACAGCCTCTATGACCTCCTGAATTAATTTCTTTTCATTCAGCTTGAAGGCCATGACAATAGCCACAGTGTATTCCTTCTGACCCAGTGTTTTGTGTATGTTGCTGGGTGTGACATCAATATCCAGCTCAAAAGGATCAAAAATTAGCCCAGAGTCCAGTGAATAGAGCAGGAGACCCTCTGTGGTGGTGGCTGCCCAGCTTCGTCCTAGAAGAAAAATAACAGTATTTAATAACAAAGAGGGGTGTTCTAGAATGGAAAGAGAAGAGTAATGATAATCCTCCAGTAGGATTCTTTTGCATGTTTTGTATGGAATAAAAAAACCCCCTAAATTAATTGTTGATACTAACCTGTAGGACAGAACCGCACACAAGTCACCCTTATTTCTGGTTTAAAGTGTCGATAGCTCATGTCACCTAAAAGAGAAATTCAGAAGTGATTTAACATATTCACCACAAGTTCACAGCCTAGTTATCAACTGTGACTATGATGCTACCATTAAATAATGTGCAGCATGGTAAAACCTGGCAGAATTAAAGACTGGGTAAGGAAGGCACAGTCCATGTCCAAGAGATCCTACAGCTTAAACAGTGGGACCAAATGTTTCAATCCTGATGTTAAAACTAAGCTAGCTCATCAAGTCAGACCCTTCCTATCTGTGTCAAAGGTTCTGATACACATAAAAGTAGAAACAAGAGAGCAAAGCCAAAGCCATACCTCTTTTTACTCCAGGAAGAGGGATGGCAACACCTTCATCACCTCCACCCCCTTCATCAATCAGAGCCATGCTGCCAAATTCAGTCATTTTTCTCCGATCTAAGTACTCCTGGAAAAACATGCAAGTTCCATTCACTGCACTGAATCTCTTCTCAAACAGCAGAGCTCACTTTAGACTGGTTTCACATTATTGTAACTTAGTTCTGCTCCAGAGATGCACTGTTTGTTTCCTCAGCTGCAGCCCTACTCTTTCTGTCCTGCAGCTTCCATAACTGCACTGTGCCAGTGCAAGGGGGTGTGGACAGAACACTGCAATGAGATTTTAGGGACTTCATAATGTAAGTGAGATTTCAGGAACCTCTCTGGCCCCCATTTCTAAATACCCATTCAAACAGGATTCTGTTTCACCTGGTTCACTTTCTTTCAAGCCTGATGCTGAGCTACACCAGCTCATAAACCACTGCTCACAAAGGATACTTGGAAGCAGAGTCAGACACAGCCTGATATGAACAGTGGAACAAAAATCCAATTACTTCTTCCTCCTTGCCAGGAAGAACCCCATTCTTCCTGGTAAGGGGATGGTGAAATGGGTTACTGGAATTTTTTTCCTTCTGATGTTTGTCATCATCCACTTTTGAAGGAATTTAATTTGGCAATATTCAGAAACAGAGTTTATAAAGGTCAGTGATGTTGTTCTGTGTCCAAAAAACCAAAAAAATATTCCTTCATCTCTTTGCTAATACAAACTGACACCCAGGGAGTTAGTTTAGTACAAAATGTTGGTAATTTTAATTTTCACTTCTATTTTAAGTCTAGTGCCAACTAACTTAGTATGTTTGAGAGTTCTGCCCATTCAACACAACCACACTACAAATCTGGCAAGAGTTTCAGGAATTAATTCTGTTCCAAGAGGAATATTTCCTTCCCCCTCCCCTGCACAAAAATAAACCCATTCTTAAAAAAGCATTCATGAATCACTCTTAATGAGATGCTTTACCAAAGCCAAAGTCTTGTGGGGGTGAGGAAATGGAAAAAAAAAGACTCCTGTGCTCACATACCTCCATTGCATCTAAAGAATAGTTGCATGAAATTTCGAATTTTTTCATAAGAATCTGTTCCTTGACATTATATATACAGACAAATTTTGACAATCCACCTGCCAGAATAGATTGACCATCTGCTGAGTAGCAGAGAGTTGTAAAAGATCTGGTAAAGGAAAAGAGAAAGCAGTTTAAATTCACTGTCACATCTGAGCTAAAAGACATGAGTACAATGTGAAGAGTCAGAAAATAACCACTCCATGGAAAAAGAGGAGATCTTCATTCACATGGTATATACACACTCACAAATTCACTACAAAGCATTTGGTGCTTTACTATGAATCACAAACAATTTAGAACTTCAACAGCTTTTTTAAATACTTCCACACTTCTGAATCTGAGACACAGCTCAGTCAATGAGCTCTCAACTACACCATGCACAACACTAAAAAACAGTCAGAAGAGCTGCAGAAAACCCAGTGCCATGGCACATTTGAAAGGCATGGATGAGAGCTCACCAGCAAAAAGTACTGCTTTTTTACAAAACTTTTTTTCCAAAAAGTTATTGTTTCTTTTTTTTTTAAATTGTTTTGACTGGAAGCAATATGGAAAAAAAAATGGGGGGGGGGGAAAGGAGAAGAATATAACATTTCTCTGATATTCCTTCTGAGAGCACACAAATTCAACTTGCCTTTAAACATTACTTCACATGCATAGCAACAGGTTATAAACCCCATATTTTAATTACAAAAACATAATAGTTTCTACATACTAATGACTGTATACTAGTATTTCTGCAGGAAGGTATTTACTTAAAAACCTAACCCATAGCAAATTTACACCTTGGCCTGAGAAATGAGTATTATGTTGACAACCCCAGTCCATAATTGATGAGAAAGAACATGTGCCCAGAATGATGCTGATCAGTGAGAGAACACAGCCAACTACAAAAGGGAGGCATCTAGATGTCAGGCAGTCTTTTAAAACCCAGCATCAGAATCAGAAATATCTGAAATCTTCACGTAGAAAACAAATGGAAAAACAACCCAAAATCAACCCAGCGTGCCACCCTCTTGTCACCACAGCCCCCTGGACGTACTTGCCCTTGGCTGCCTGCTTGGCTGTTATTTTATCCAGCTCCTTCCTCCCCATCTGGAGGTCGTGCCTGCCCTCAATGGAGCCAGTCTGCACTGCATTTTCATGATCCCAAAACGTTATCTGGCCATTCAAGGCAGCAACTGCCAGCTCCTTGCCATCGGGACGGAAGGCGACAACAAGAACTGCAAAGAATTTAGTAACAGTTAAAAATGCAGGCAGATGCTTTTTCTTAGAAAATATCCTTAATTTTTCTAGGATATTATCTCAGCTATTAGAAGTTCAAAAGTAAAAAGTAAGACTGTACTTTTTCCCGTGGATAACATACAGATGTTTAGTTAATTATAAAGCTGAGCTAGAATTAAATTATTTATTGCACTGTTAACAAAGTACAAGAGTGAAGTATCTGAACTTTTGATTTCCATTTCCATTAAAGACTCCCTCTATTTGATATTTTCTGTTGTTACTAACATATTTTTCATAATATTTTTGTATTTGATAAAAAATGAGAAAGGAAACAAAAATTACCATCTGAGTTCATTATTAATGTCTCCTTAGTTCTCCAGCTGTCCAACATATCCCATAATTTAACAGTCTTATCCCAGGAGGCACTGGCTAGAACACACTTCATTGGATTAAAGGACAAGCTGCTGATGGGACCCTCATGACCTGCTAAGACCTAAGAAGAGAAGAAAAAATAACCTGGAATTAAGTGAAAGAAACTGAAAACTGTGTAGTCTGCATTCAGTAAACTCCAGATATAGCCAATAAACCATGCCTGACCTGTCCTCACATACTTGAGATCACTTTTGGACACAGGGCATGATACACACCAGTGATTCTCAACTTTCTATTTTCACAGGTTTTAAAAAAATTCCCTGAAGTGCTACCACTATCTAGGCATCTACAACCACTCCTATGCACACACCTTTAGGAATGCAGTGTGCCATTTTCCTCCCTCCTTTCAAAACAATCAGACCAACTGTGAAAAACCAAGTCACTGCTCTGAGAATTCAGTATCTCCTGCAGCTGATAACACTTCAGAATAAAAACAAGAATAAAAACTGAGAACAAGAGTAACATTTTCATTTCACGGAGCTCCTACTCCTCAAAAAAAAAATCAAGGCAAGAAAGTAAACTCTAAACTCTGGAGATCCAGTCAAGTATATCCTGAGTAATTGAAGTGATCTGTATTCTATGGCTTTGCCAAATTAAATACATGAATCACTGAGGTCTTCTATTTGTACAAGATATACAGGAATGCTTAAAAATCGAAAAAATAATTGAAAAATCACGTCCCTGCTCTGTTTCAGTAAAACCCTTCATGAAATCTGTATCAATCATACAGCAACTATAATTTCTACATTACCTGCAGAAAGTATGTGGAAAAAAACATCTCTGAGCAAGGAGGGAAAGAGTCTCATGCCCATGTGTTAGCTCAGCAATACTGGTAATTACTTCATCACTAGAAAGAGCTCATTACTCAAAAATTTTAAAAACTATTTGCCACACAAATTTGGGTTGATAAATAAATAAAAAATAGGTTCACAATAAATTAAAAAAATACAGAGAGCAACACAGTGTAGCTCCAGTTCTGACTATAACAAAACACTTCATGTTATACTGAAACCCCCTGACAAACCCCAAATTTGCTGAGTATCCCTACAATCCAGTGTTCAATTCAAGCCCTCCCAACACTGTGGGGCCTTACATCCAGCAGCCTCCCACTCTGCATTGACCAGATGAATATTTCAAAGGAATCCTGGGAACCAGCTGCCACAATCTCACCACTGGAGTCCACAGCCAAACAGGAGAACTGGCTGGGTCGTGGAGATGTAAAGGTACGGAAATTCCGGTACCTGTTGGGGAGGTGAAGAGAAATTGTGAGAACATTTCAGGTAGATTTAAATGTGTGTTTAAACAAATTTATTTACAAAAGGAGTTCATTTGTTTCAAAAAAAACACTTTATACAAAATTAGATGTGATGCCTCAGCATGATTACAAGATTCAAAGGAAGTACGAAAAAAACTCTGCAGAAGTAGGAGACAGAAGAACTCTGAGGAGCTTTCCTCTATTAAATAGCACATGTCAGTTTTTTAGAAACAAGGGGTTGTTTGTTGTTTACACACCCAGTTCTGTGCACAGCTGTATTATACTATGGGAAATGTTGTTAGGCAAGTGCCTTCTCCCTGTTTGAGTAAAGCCAGAAAATGATCTTCCTGGATTTCCAGCTTCTCTGAGGGAAGTTCTTCCAGAATTTTCTGCACAGAAACTGGATGGAGTAACAGCATTCCTAATTACTACCTAAATTTAAATCAAAAGCTGAACCAAAACCCAGTAAGGCAGCGCTGTTTACTTTTATGAGACTTCAAACAAGCAATCAGCAGTTTGCTGTATTTTGGGGGGAGTGTGAAAGCTGAGGACTTAATAAGACACAAAAGCTTTCATGCAAAGAATTACCTGTGCAGATCAAAGGCACGCACTGTCCCGTCCAGGGAAGCACTCAGAACCACGTAACCAGTGGAAGTGAAAGTTACAGCAGTTACACCACTGTTGTGTTCTGTAAAGGTGACAAAACAGAAGCTGCTTGAAGTGTTCCACACTTTCACCTGCAGAACAGACAGGAAAAAACTTCTTAGGATCTCCATCATCAGTAAAGACAGAAAATAAAGGTAAGGCAGCAGCAGAGTAAAGAAAACTTAATTCTAGAACTCATAAAAGACTTTCAGTAATAGCAGTCAAGAGGCCACATATCATTAAACCTTTTAAGATAATTTTGCAACATAAAAATCTAAGTGGAGCTAGACACAAAGTTGAAACAAAGTTAATTTTAAAGGAAAGTAACACTTGGTGAGCATCTTGAGCTTCCAAGCTTATACTGTTAAGTAAGACAGGTCAAATTCAAAACCAACTCTAAAGCCATTACAGAAGTTACAACTGAGATGGTATTTCAGTTGGGTTTTCTTTCCTGAACAAAAATGTTATGCATTTAGCTTTCTGCAGTTCGAGATTTCTGGGTTTTGGCCAATTTTCATCCTGAATGGCAGAAGCCATGAAGTGGCAGATCTTCTTCTGACATTTACAAGTTCTGATAGGAAATCAGTTACTACTGTTGTCCCATTTATGTGCCAAGACATTGTAGCAAAACACCTTTTAAAATAAAAGTACCTGTACACACAGCCTATCATTTCAGTGCAAGTCATCCATGAGAAGTTTATTTAAAGGAAAAAATACAAGCTTCTGGAATGGCACATTTAATAAATAAAAATCACTTTTATAAATTATTTGAAATTAGTCTCATATCAAAAACAATTATTAAAAGGGCAAGAAGTTGGGTGGCTGAAGCTCATTCATCCCAAAATATCATGGAACCATAAATAAATTAACACTTAATGAATTAGATGTTTTTGTGTTTATGGTGACTGGACCTATAATAATTAAAAAATCACCTGCTAGAAAGCATAAGTGATGTGATTTGCAGACACAGGTAGTAACAAAGCAAAATATACATGCTCTAGAGAGAAAAATCTAAACATTTAATGGAAGAGAGGATAAAAATTTATGACTTCATAATAAGAAAAATATGTACCAATTACAGTATCAGAGCTTTTTACATAAAAATGGAAGGCCAAGTACATTATTAAAAGTTCTGATTCCAGCAATATTGCCTCACTTACTTTGCCATCCTCCCCTCCAGTTACTATGTACTGTCCATCTGGAGAATAAGCCAAGGAAACCATGCTGTTGAAATGGCCCTGCTGCTTCAGCACGTAGGACTCGCTCTGCCACTCCCACACCAGGAGCTGACCCAGACCTGTGAGCACAGCAGGGTTAAGCACAACCATGAGCACACTGACCCTGCAAATGCAAGCCACAGAACACACAGTGGCAAGCAATGTTAAAATTAAAAAAAAACACAACCCAAAGGTTGATGCAGACAGGTTGAATTCTGCATCTTTCAGTCCTAAGAAGAGCATTTTCCCTTCTTAATTTCAAGGCAATTTCCCCAAAAATTTCCTGCATGAGCTGTTACTTGGAACAATGTTTTCAATACTACAACAGCAATGCCATCCATCAGCTGATAAATGAGCTGGAAAGAAAAGCAGGGCTGCATAGAAGAGTAAAACTTAGGGTTTCATGCAAACTGTTATGGACAGGGTGGGAATGCTGGAACATCCAGGCAGGTCTCTAAAATGCCAAGGGTAACATTTGCCAAAGGAAGAGAGAACAGCCCAGAATGAAAGCAGAAATTAACTACAAGAGAGCTGGGCTCTCCCTAACTCTGTTAGAGCTTTCCTATATAAAATACGTACTTTTTTCCTGTATCAAGCAAAATAAAAATTTCCTGAATCATCAGAATTTTGTGAGAGATTAATTAGTGATATTTGCTTTACTATATATACCCTAAACACCACAGATATGAGACTATCAATTATTTAACATTTGGAGTCAAAATGTCAGCAAGAGGAATTTGGGCCTCCTGCCCACCACATTCCTTATTTTCCCCATGAATACAGACTAAAAAACACTGACAAACCTGAACATCCAAAAGCAATCCAGTCACCAGTGCAGTTGATAGAAATAGAAGCTATCCTTTGGTCTGAAATACTGAAGTAAGAGAATTAACCAATAAGTGTGATAAAACTTCAAGCCTAATATTCATTAATGCTGTTCAAGTAAATAGTTTGATTGTTTTATTTAACTTCAGTATCACTGCAACATCAAAAAACACCAAGTTCATTCCTTTGTTCCACTCCAAACCATCAAACATCCCTTATTCAGAATGAAGGCAGAGTACCTGCATCCCAAAGATGCACTTGCCAACAGAGAGTAAAACTCCTCAAGTTCAACAAAATAAAAGAGGGGGTTTTTTGTACATTGAAATTGGTTAGCTGGCATCCTACAGCTATGGAAAAGAACCTGATTTGATTTCTCAATTTAGACACAATACACAGATAATTTTACATATGCAGAACTTTCCAGCTAATATTTTCTACAAAGAAACTGAAAATATTAAAAACGAGAGAGTTAAAAACGTCTATAGCCAACAACTAGGAACTCCTGATTAGTTTCCTTATTCAGATCTCACTTTCCCAAAATAAGGAGTGGAATTATGTGGTTTTTATTACATAAATTTATGATTCTGCCTTTCCAGAAATTATAGTATTAAACAGATAGTCAGTCATGTTTTAAGATTTTTTGTGCTCTTTTTATTTATCCTTCACTGCTTAACATGATGTGTTCTCCATCAAACAAACATGGAACCCCCACAAATAAACCCATTCCCTTCCCCCACAAAAACCAGACCAAATACAGTGACAACCCCATACCTCACCTCAAGGAGTGGATCAGATTGAAATCTGGAAGCTCATGAAGGTGAAAGATTCCAGAGGCAAACCCAGTGACTAAAAGGTGTGTTTTTTTGTGATAGGCTGCAGCTGTCAGGTTATTAAAATCTCCCTCCTTATTGAAAAAATACCTGGCACCCAAGAAACAAGAAAAAAGGTAAATGTTAAAGAACAGTATGTTGTTAGAGCTGCATCTTCAGGCAGCTCACTAAAGGGGCTGATGAGCCACCTTCATGTCCTCTCCTGAAGTCAACCAACCCCTTCTGGCAAGAAATCAAAGCCTCAAGACTTAGAGGGGGTACTGTAATAAAGATCCCATCTATACTTTCTGAGTTCCAAACAATGGCACACCACGAGCCAGTATTTCTTATATTGCTAAAATTACAGTGGTTATTCTGAAGGTGAAAGCCAGTGCCCATCATACAATCAAGGTAAGACAGACAGGAGTTCCACCAGAACTACTTAAAATGGGATCTGCAGTAAATTTCTAAATCCTGGGCAGTTTTATAATGCTTTCAATAAGTTATAACAGATGAAGAAAAAAGCCCAGTACAATAAATCCCCATTCTAACTTTGATTTTTGATAACTGACAACCACTTACTTTGCAACACGTGAATATTTAACTTTATTTCTAGTCTCTTGTTCACTTGGATCAGCTTTCCCATGAATTTCTTCACCCTTTGGCTCTTCACACAGTTCTTCATCATCTTCTTCCTTCTGTTCCTTTGCTGCATCTTTAGGGGGCATGGGCTTCAAACCATCCAGCTCAGTGTCACACTGCCACACACACAGAGCTGCATCCTGGCTGATTGTGTACAGCTAGAATATAAACACACAAATTATTATTGTCCAACACCCATGCTCTGTGCTCTGCAAAAATATGAATATGGACTTGCAGAAGGGTTAGCAAGTGTACATTCTATTCTCAGGATAGAATCCAAGGTGCTTTGAACTGGGAATTTTACTTGTCCTGAGAACTGGTGAATTATTTTGTCCAGAAATTCTGCAAGGACCAAAAGCAACCTGATCACCAGTCAGCATTACAGCTAAGCTAAATCATTTTTTAATATTCAAAGCTATAACGTTTTGGGGGAGTAAATTTAAACACATAACCATGGCAGAGCAATCAAGAGACACTTCTGCATTTTTTAAATTCTGAGATACTGTCAAAATAGTCACCTAGAGATAAGATTCTGTTTCCACTATTTTAATATTAAAATTCAAAGCATGTTGTGTGATTATACGTACATCTAGGCTGTTCTCTTCAAAAAAGCAGGCAACTATGACATCCTTATGGCCTCCAAGAGAGTAGTAGATCAAGTTTGCCCATCTCTCTGCTCCAAACACCCACGTGGACATGTCCTTGCTCCCCACTGCAAAGCATCTGCAAAAGAAAAGACAATTCCAAATAGAACACTGGACTGCAAAACTCTTCACTGGGTGGAGAATGTTCTGAGCTCAAATCCATCAGTCACCACTTCATTTTACAAACAACAGATTTGTAAGCTGAGGGTGGTGACTGTAGCAGAGGCAGAAGGAGTTAAAACACATTCAGGTCAACCCTGCTCACATTCCTAAGGTGTGTTCCTTTTATGAATTACTCTGAATTTTCAAACAAGAATCCACTGTTGATTCCCAACACATACATTTTTTACACTTTCTGATCTGCCTACTCGTATTTTTTAATTAAAGACAGAATTTTAAAGCTACTGCAAAACTTCAGAGGAAAGAAAATGGGACTGCCATGTGCATTCAAATATTAACATGTGCAAAACAACTCACTTGGAATCATCAGTCCAGTCAATACAAGTTGTTTCATCATATGGGCCATAGTAGGTTTTGTCCAGAACAAAGGCATTAAATTCTCTTTTCTTCCCAGGAGCATGGTACAGGTAGGCAAGGTTGTCTTTTGTGACCACAAATTTCCTGGCATAAGGTGGGGGAAAAGACATAATTGCACAAAAAGCTGATAAAGCAAATAACTGTTCAGTACAGACTGCAATACAACGAAACAATACAAAAATAAAGAGTTCCTGCCCTACTGAAACAATAAAAATGGATTGCCTTTGAATGAAAAACAAAATATTTGCAGATTGATATTCTCCCCCGACTTAAGTATTATAAAAGAAAAAACCTTCAGTAAAAGTCATTGAAGTTGAATAATGAAATTGTTATTCTCAAAGCCTCAAAACGGAAGGAAAAGTTCAAACACTCAAACCAGGATATTCTATTTCCAAGGCTTTGCTTTCCTTCTTTTCTTTCCCCCTCTCAGTTTTACAGAATGACCCTGATCAGCTCAAAATCTCCCCTCACTCATGAACAGGAAACATTCCCAGGTTGGTAAGGATGTCTTCACAATCACACCCAGTTTATGGGGCAATTCCTGCTGTTTTGTTGTAAAGAATGCATTCTTTACTTACTTGCCATCAGGAGAAAAGCTGACACTGTGAACTGGCTTGTGAAAATAAAACTGATGTATCACACACTTCCCAATCAAACTCACAAGCAAGGCAGCTCCCTCTGTAAGGGCAGAAAAAAAGGATCATGAGGATAACTGAGTTCCCAAAGAAATCATAATCCTAGCCAACCTTTTTTTCTTAAAGAGGAGGGTAAACTTTTCAAGACAGTGTTGCTTAATATTATTAAAATAAAAAATACAATCCAAATTATAAGACACCTCCAAATTCCATAAACAAGTTATTTTTAAGTTCTGTAAATAAAGATACCTTCCCCAAAAATTATAACAATTTTTAAAGCAGACCACTTCTACTTTTGTGTTAAGGTTGAATACCTAACAATACAGATTTCCTCCTCTCAAGGCTGCATTTTTACCGAATTCTTTTACAAAACAGACGTCTCTTAGTGCAAGTACCTTCATCAATCAGAATGGCAAGGCTTCCATCTGGAGACAGCCCCACACACACAATATTGAGCCGTGTAGCCAAGGGCAACGTCTCACACTTGTTACTGCAACACAAACACAGAAGAGTAAAATGGGAACAGGAATGCAGGAAGAACATCTTCAGTGTCAATGAAATACAGTTTGATACCTTTGTTAAGACCACAGACACAATTTGGATGTAAACCCCCACAGCTTTATTTAGCTGTCACAATCCCATGAAGACCAACAACGTGGGTTGTTCTGTTCATCCTTGCAGCCCAGGAGGGTCTGTAATTCTACGTGAGGGACAGGCTCCCGATGGGAATGCGGGCACAGGGAGCATCAGTCACAACTCTGGCACCCAGGAAAGGCTGATGATGCTCTAAGTTTTGTTATATACAAGACAGAAGCACACAAAGAAACCATACAACTAAATCAAACACGGATCTATTTCTTCCCTTGTCTTTTTTTCCCCCTCTGAAATACACCTTTATGTAATTCCTCTGCTATTCTCCACGAGTGTACCCGCACAACACCGTGACAGATATTCCACTAGGAAGGCTTCTACCCTTTTAACGCTAAAGCAAACGCTTTCCACGATATTTTGGCAGGCCGAGCATCCCGGGAAGCCCCATGGGTCGGGCTCCACAACCTCCTGTGAGTTTTATTCCCCCCAAAACCCTCCTCCGCCCCTCGCCGCTCTCTCACTTCTTGAGGTCGAAGAGGGAGATCCTGTTGCCGACGGGGCTGAGCAGGGAGTTGCCATCGGGGGTGAAGCTGAGGTTGCCGCGGCGGTAGACGGTGCCCAGCAGGCCGGAGAACTGCGGGGGCAGGAAGGGGCAGGGTTAGCGAGGCTGGGGAGATGGGGGTCGGGGGAGATGATGCTGGGGATCGGGGGGGATGAAGGGGAGATGATGCTGGGGATCGGAGGGGATGAAGGGGAGATGATGCTGGGGATCGGGGCTCCCCCGGGCCCCGCGCTTACCCGGTACGCGAAGCGCATGGCGGCCACACACGTGGGGAGCGCGGCCGCGGAACTGCGGCGCTGAGGGGCGGGCGCTGGGCCGCGATCCCGCACATGCGCCGGGGAGCGGGGCAGGGACGACGGGGAGGAAGGGAGGGAGAGACGGAGGGGAAAGGAGGGAGGGAAAGGAGGGAGGGGATGGGAGCGGAGCTGCTGCCGGGGAGTGTCACTCCCGGGCGGTGACCCCGCTCTGTGACCCCGCTCTGTGTCCCCGTCCCCATCCACGGGTCCGCCGCCACCGCCGGCCGCTCCCGGCCTTCCCCAGCACCCGCCACGAGCCGGGGAGCTGTGGTTCTTTAAATATATTTCGGTATTTATACTTTTTAGTAAATGCCTTGGGGTGACTGCGGGACCTGGGCCTGTTTAGTCTGAAGAAGAGAGGTCTGAGAGATCTCATCAATCCGTATAAATAGATCCCAGGCGGGTGTCAGAGGACGGTTGCCAGACTCTTTTCAGTGGTGCCCATTGTCAGGATGAGGAGCAATGGCCGTGAAATAAAACACAAGGAGTTTCGACTCAACATGAGGAAGAATTTCTTTATGTTGAGGGTGGCAGAGCTCTGGAACAGCTGCCCAGGGAGGACACAGAGTTCCCCCTCTGGAGACATTCCAGACCCACCTGGATGTGTTCTGTGTCACTGCCCTGGGTGGCCCTGCCTTGGCAGGGGGTTAGACTGGGGGATCTCCAGAGGTCCCTCCAACCCGGATTTTTCTGTAATTCTGTAATTAGGGTGGAACAACACTGAATGCCCCATGTATAGATGTGGGAGTTTTATTTTACAGCAGTTTAATTGCAGTGGAAAGGATGCTGGTGGCCGATTTGATTCTTTTCAATAAAAGTGTAAAAAAATCAGAGAAAATACGTAAGGAAAAGAAAGAAAGGGAAGAAACGGGTAGTGGAAACATAACACCACCCATGGATCTAGTAATGAGACTTAAGTGTTGTCATTTCAATGTTTCTTGGTCAGAGAGATGGTCACAGTCTCGATCCTTGGGGCTGGTAGCCCACAGGGCAAAAAGTTCCTCGGGTTATGCACATTCAGATTAGCATTGGAACACCAAGATCCCTCCCCAGGAAGGGAATTCTTCATGTCTGATGCAAGATTGGAGCAGCAGCTCCTGCTGAGGGAGAGTTCCAAAAGGTGTCACGAGCTGCTCTGGGGTCCTTGGTGGTCTCAATCCCCCTCTCTTTGTCTTGTCTGGTCCATGATCCCAGTTCTGCACCCACACTGGGGGTTGTGTGGCCACCATGGACCTGAACAACAAAACTGGCACCAGAAAGATGCTGCCCTACCTTTGTATTTCCCATTTGCATGGTTATTGGTGTTTGAGGCATAGCAATCCATTAAATCCTTACTGTTTATGCTCCTTCAGCTGCATCCTTGGATAATCACTCACAGGTGTTAGTGTTGCAAAATGTGAAATACAAAAATCATCAATAATCAAAATTAACTTAAGACAGGATGTTCTTTGATGATTGATCTTTGTATACTTTCAAGCCTAATCAGCAAAGGAAGGAGAATTAATCAGTGGTACAGAGAACCTGGATAACTTGGAACCAATGAGCTTTAAGGATGCAGTAAATCAAGATATTAATATATGTCTTATATGTATGTTGCTAACTTGGCAGAAGACTCAGGTAGCTGAACTATCTCCATTATAGTACTAAAAGTCAGACCTAGAGGGCAAAAAAGACTCTGCCCAGGTGAAGACCCTTCCCTGGAGGATGCAGAGGAATCAGCTGGGATTACACAATTTGTGTGGAAATTATTAACCATTCATAATAGAGGCCCTGTACCTGGGAGGTTGCCAACACTGAATTTCTGTGTATAAATAACAGCAGGAAAAATCTGGAGAAGTGTGCTGGATTTGTGGATCACTGTGGAGCCTCCAGGCTTGTGCAACTCTGAAATAAATAAATAATCAATGTCTCCCTCGAGTGTGTAATTGCACACCAGGTAACAAATCTGATTTCTGCAGTCAAAAGCAGCTTTAGTTAAAACAGATGAAACAATCACTCCTCCAGACCAAAGAGAACTCACAGCAGTGGAGAAGTTGATTTCTTTTTAAAACATGTATATTTAGAACTGTAACGCTTACAATTTCATTAAACAATCTTAGTACAATGTGTTTAATCTAACAGTATATTACAGAACAATGTGAAAAATGATTTAATAGCAAACCATGAAAATGGAATTAATAATACCTGCAGTGTCAAAGTCACTAACTTGTTACCTTTTCCAGTCAAAGAATCCCAGCAGTCATTCGCACTAAATGATGCTTTGGGTTTTATCCAAAATAAAATGGTATGATTTCCACAGAGAAAGGGCATTCCTTCACAGAAAGAAGATGCATAATAAGAACATTTTCAGCTAGCAGGTCTACTTTATACATCTATTTAGAATTTTTAAATAAAAAATAAAATTAAAATAAAATGTTTAGACCAGTGCAGGATGCCTATTCATTTTTCAACTTATTGGTGGTTCTTTTTGGAAAGAGGGTTTGTTTTTTATTTCCCCTTTGTAGTTCAGCAGAAGAAAAAGAAAATTATAACAATGAATTTGTCTAATGAGCAGCTCCTCACTTTAGTTTTGCTGACAAGCATTTGATGTGGGACTGTTTCCTCTGTGGAGTCTGTTGACAACGCACCATTATAGATCTGCAAGTAGAAAAGGTCATTCTCACATTAAATGCACAAGTTTCAATATCAGAAGCAGGACATCAGAAGAAGTTGTAATTTTTCCAGTCACAGGTGAATTTGCAACATTCACAAAAATTACACTTTTTTTTTTTACATTTTTTGTATTTACATTTCAGATATAAATAATGAAATTCTTTAACTTACATGTTTTAACTTTGCTTCACGATTATTCTACATCTGCAAGCTTTCCTGTATCAAACCAACCTCCTTCTTTCATCATGAATGCACAAGTCTGGCCTCTAATCAGTAATAATTACACTAAGCCTTTATGATGAAAGGTTGACTGTTCAAGTATCACATCATACTGAATTTTTTGCCCCAACTTAAAAATTGGGGCAGCAAACCAAGCCACTTGGAAATGGTAATAAAAGAAATTAATCTGGGAACTCAATAAGCCAAATAATTTATTATTAAATTCTATCAATATCTTTCTTTGGTAAGAAATACGCAAGAGGATAACCCAAAGCCCACCCCCAAAAAACCAAAAAAAAAAAAATCATATAATATGTGACATCACAGTGTCTACTCTGTGAAGGAGAAAGCCTCAGAAAATTAAGGAATTTTGTTCAGTTAAGATTGTTTATAGCAGTAGCTCTTCCATGCATCTAAGTATGCAAATGATGGAAGTTTAATATAAAATTGCAATGGCAGGAATTAACAATGATCAAACAAACAAACAAAAATAAAACCAAACCAGAAAAGCAACTGTTACACCAGTGAATGTGTCGTTGTATGCTCTGTTATGTTTCTGGCACATGTGTGGAAAAGCCTGTAAATTATTACATAAAAATTCAAGATTTGGATAATTATATCATCCAACTCTACATTCTAAAATATGTAGGAAGCATGAAACAAATCTCTCAGCTGCCGGACAAAAAAAATAAAGAAGTGGTCCAAAGATCTGGATTTTTTTTTGCTTTTTCTTGCCCTGTGTTGGTTGTTGTGATGCAGGGATGTGACTGCAGGGAGAAAACCCAATAGCTGACACAAAAACATACTAAAGTGGCAATATAAACTAGCTGACACAAGCCTCACTGTACATTGAAATTGATACAATTGTCTGGTGCTTCCATGGCCAGTACACGCCGAGTGCCACACAGGTCTCCTTGGAGTTAACGTTGCAATGAAGACTGAGCAGGTCATTATCCCATAAAGTGCTTTCAGATCCAGTTCCTAAGGGGCTGCTGGTCTCCACTCCGAGCTGTCACGTGACATTGACCTCCAGAACGTGGTCGTCCTTGCTGGGAATGACAAGGATTTGCATCCCAGTGCTGCTGTTGAAGACCTGGCCCGGGGAGAAGGGCTGCAGGCGGGGCATGGGCAGGCCCTTGTGCTCCCCGCTGGCCGTGGAATGCAGGCTCCCCCTGCTCCTGATGCTGCTGCTGTCAGCCTGCTCGTCCACATTCTTGTCCACAGACAGGTTGTCGTTTTCAATCCAGCTGTCTGTTTGGAAACAAAACAAAAAATAGAGAGTTTTATTCTGCCAATTAACTCTAGAAGGTCATTTCAGAGCTCTGAGAGCTTAACACATGTTCACAGTTATTGATCTCTGCTGAGGTAACAGGCTGTGCACACTTTTGGCCAGCACCAGATGTAACACAGTGAATTATACTGGTTTCAAAGGAAAACTTCAATAGCATGACTTCACATCTGTCACAAGCTAGAAGGATGCACACCAGCAGCTCCACTGACAAAAGATATGTTGCTTCTCTGAGTGAATTCTCACTGCAGCTCTGGGACTTCCCATCAGTACAGATAAAGACTCTACATGGCTGTGGTAATTTAAATTCTGCATCTAATCTAATGCCCCAAATTTTCAGCAGTTCTTTTATTTCACATTCAATCCCTTGAAAACTGGGAAAAAGATTTCAAAGCTAATGAAGACACACACACAATTTAGAGAAAATGGAACTGCAGGATTAGAGGGCTATCAAACAGTTTTCACTTGATTATAAATCCAGTGACAACTGATTTGTGTACTAATCTTTAAAGGAAATGTAAGAGAACAATGCATTTATTATTCCTCTTCAGAGATTTAGGTGGCAACCCAAATTCAAAGTTCCCATTAGAGCAAGTTTCAGTTTAGGACTGTGAGTGAATAGCAAAGACACCAGTGAGTACCTGGTCCATACGTGACCAAGTCCACATTTTGTCAGTGTATTTCTTGCTTTGCTTTTGTCTTTACACAAGAACACAGGAAAAGCAGAGTAATTTCTCTAAGTAGGCATGTGGTCAAAATGGCCTTACCAGCATCAAGCTGCATGGAGTGAGCAGAATGGTGAGGGAGGTATTTAAACAATCTGACATCAGGGAAAGGCAGATGCCCAGCAAACAGCGGCATCACTTCCATGTGGACTTTGTGAATTGCTCGAGGTGCTACAGGCATAGAAATCACTCCAGAGCTTTTCCCACAGACTGCCCAGTTACTACTGTTGTCAACAACTGCAAGAATAAAGAGAAAACACTATTAAGATCTTCTGTGGAAAATGGAGAACCATCAGGACAGTTTTAGAGCACTTTGAAAATTTGCATTTTAGTAACATCTCAAAGCCCAACAGCTTTTATGTGTGTAGAAAAGGTAAGAAAACAGCCCTACAAAGAAGGGACCATAGCTGGGCCTCAAGCATGTATCCATCCAGTCTGAAGAACATTTCTATTCCACTGGAAGGCAGATTAATGAGGAGAAAATAAGATATTCCTGGTCTAGCAAAATAAAAATGGCTTTACTAAGCAGCTGTAACCAGAATAAAGGAATTTATGCCATAGCAAGTCTGGCAGATGTCATTGTCAAGAAAAAATTAGGGGGAAATTTATCAAAATGCTTAAGAAAAATACTCTTACCTTCATACATAAGTTTTGTTGTGCAATATCCATCTGATTCTGTCAATGCTTCATCTCTGTCAACCTCGGAGAGCTCAACAAGCCTGGTGATGGACACCTCCAAGGAGCAGAGTGAGCCTGTTTTACAGTACTCTGCATCCAAGGGTGGGAAGATCTCAGTTTTCACATGGTACAGTGTCTGTCAGGAAGAAAACAATGCTGTTATCAGGAAAAAAGGGGTGTTTTATTTGTGTTTAAGTTGAACTGGACAATGGGTACAGTACCAATTTTACACATAACAGACACATCCTGTTAAAAACTCTTAATGCAAGAATCATTTAATAAGTAATGTTCACTTCATTATCTTGCTCAGTTTAAGAAAATCGCAGAACATGGAATCCTGGAATGCTGTGCAATAGCAGGGACCTTAAAGATCATCTGGTTCCAACCCACCTGCCATAGGCAGGGACACCTTCCACTAGATCAAATCGATTCAATCTATTTTTGGTGCCAGCAATGAAAATATATTCCTTCACTTCTGTACTTCAACACAGCCTTTCAATGCTCCTAAATGGACACCAATTTTACTATTTAAACCATTTTTTCCCTTTACAGACACAGCACTCAGGTTCTGAGTAATACAGAACTACTTCATCCCTCTTCCTGTCATAGTCCCTGCAATAATAGTGCCCACATCAAAAAGCTGATTTTTAATTCCCACAAATTCAGATTTCTACCAGAAAACCTCCACTGTTTCACACAGGTAGTTGTCTTTAAAAACTCCAGAAAGATGCTGACAGAGGTGCCAAAAATGTTTGTTACATGCCAGTAGGCAAACAAACACCTGAAATGTTGCTCAATGCCTGTTTGCAACAAGCTGAAAACACTGAAAACAGACAAAAAGATTTAAAAAACAAGAGTCTTCTCATGATGCTGCTTTTTACCCAAGCATCACAAAGGGTAACACTGAGTTTAGAGATGAGATTAAATAATGTTGATAAAACTTCCTATTAAAGGAATTCTACCTAGCCTATAATCTTCCCAGCTGATCAAAGGAATAAAAAGTTTGCCCATAAAGGGGAAGAAGAAACATTTCAGATAATGGCCTAGAAAACCCTAAATATTTCATTAGAGGAGCTCATCTCAAGCACTGCAAAAAACTACTCAGATGCTTTCAATAGCAAAGATATTTTGGAAATTGCAGTTTGCTTTGGAGAGCACAATCTTAAGCCAGCAGGGACAAAGCAGCTCAGTAAGCTGCAGACAATATCCATGGCACCAACCCAGGAAGCTGAAAACAGTACAAAAATTAAGCACAAGTGTTATGGCCCTCAGCACATTTCTGTGGCAAGGATATGATTCCACTACATCACATCAGGCTGCAGTTGTGTCACTCACAAACTGGCCTTCCAATGATTCTAGATAGGTATCAATCTCATGATATAAACAGAATTTTTCTGATATATTTCTTGATTTTCCCTTTTCATTTATTAGGAAACCATATGCATTAAGATATGCTATACTTAAGTAAGTACCCTATACTTAGAAGGGTACTTACAAAAAAATTTTCCACTTGGAATTGGTAAGTGAACGGCTTCAAGGTAAGAGACTGTTCTTCAGAGGTAGCTGGACAAAAGCTGACTGAAAACAGGCACTGCAAGGAGAGAGGAAGCTCTTTTGTCCACTTCAATTCCCATACAAAGAATATTGATTGCTTACTGTACACGACCTGAAAGAGAATGTTTACAGTGTTAGCTGCTTCCTTCCTCTGGGAAAGAAGGGGAAATGCACACATGCAATATGTTTGTCTGTTCTGACATTGGTACAGTTTATAGAAACAAACTCAATAAGTCCTTAGGGAAATATGCAACAAAATGACTAACAGTGAATCTTTTTCACAACGTACAACTTTTAAAAAAAGGAAGGATCCATTTCACTCTCAGAATCAAATGTTTCAAAAGGAAACACTTCACATTCAGTGAAGTTCAATTTCATTTTTGAAAGTATTTTAATCAAAAGTCAAATTTAATAAAATTATTAGTATATTCTTATATACGTTTTCTAGGAACCAAGGATGAACAATTTAGTATGTTCAGACAAGGCTGAAAGAAACTTCAGGGTTGCCCAGGGAACTTGTGGTTGCCCCATCCTGGAAGCGTTCAAGGCCAGGTTGGATGGGGATCTGAGCAGTCTGGAACAGTGGAAGGTGCCCCTGCCCAGGGCAGGGGATTGGAACTTGACCATCTTCAAATCCCCTTCCAACCCAAACCATTCTATGATTCTATGGTAAGAAACTGTTCTGCAACTGATCTGCTTTACAGCTGTATTTAATTGGAAAACTGTCCATATCTGATTTTTTTTCCAAAAACCCAATGACAAACTACAACCATAAGATGAATAAACTGAATAAACCAGCAAGTGAATTTTACCTGTTGAGATGCAGGGTTGAGAGGCACCAGCTGCAAATCTGTACACTCAGCAGAATTTTTTAGGCTGTAGTCTGAAAACTGGAAACAGAGTTCTGACAAATTCTGTACACAGACTTGCACATATTTCCTGAAAAACGAGACACAGCTTTTTCAATGAAAACTGAAGAGCTACAATGGAAGAGTCCATGTCCATAACACAAGGCTGTAAAACACACTCTTACATATTAAACAAAACCAACAAACTACACAGAAACAGGATAACAGGGTTCATCCTGTGGTCCTATTTCCAAAACCACAAATTTGTTTTGTTGTCATGAAAGGACACGAGAGGAAATGCACAAGCTTCCAGGGTGAAGATAGTAAAAGCTCAACTTATATGTTTAAAAAAAAAGCTGCTATAAATATGAGTTATGAAACCCCAGATCCACAGTTTGTAAGAAGAAAGAAGCAATAAATAAATAATGAGTACATTACCGTTTGCCAGCTGACAACAAGGAATGCTTGGCATTGAAGGGGATGCAGAATGTTAATGCAATAATAGTGGAGTAAATCGACCAAGGACAATCAATGGTCACCTAAAGGAAGAAGGGAACACAATTCTTATTTGCAATGGTCTTTGGAACAATGAATTTGCTTTTCTTCTCCTTTCTAAGCCAAACCTTTCTCATCAAATGTCTATATCTAATGCATCCAGGAGGGGAAGAAATAAAAAATTTTAAAAAATCAGTATGTAAAAACTAATCTGAAAAAATACAGGTTTTTGTTTGCCTGTGAGTGGGATATGAACTCTCAAAGCAGCTTTTCCTCTAAGAACTGACATACCCAGTTCTAAAGACTGTAAATAAAGGAAAGGGAATAGAAGAAAGAAAAGATAAATGGACACCAGTGGCATCTTCATACAAAATCCTGGTAAAGGTCAGTACCAAATAAACTGCTATAAGATCTATTAATTAAATGTCTTTTTAATAATATAATATATTAAATACAAGCTGAAAAATATTATAAAAAATGCATTTAATGTATATTTGTTTTAATTTGAAGCAACACACTTGACTTCATCTTCCCCATGAATCAGAAGTTGGAATTAAAAGACCACCATGCTACCTTTTACAAAGGCACAGGTACCCTCCATGCTTTATAAACTGTGTTGAAACACTAAAAGTTAGTGTTTTACCCAAAGGAACAGCTGACAATTTATTAACCACAGTGTGTATTTCTGCTTATATTTACAACTTCTTTACGTTTTAACATTCAGTATGATTTTTGCATATATGTCTTTTGAAGGAAAGTAAGCTCCAACCAAGCAAGATTTCCCTCACCACCACTTCTATTTGTAAAATGTTTACCCCTGTGATCAAACCCATTTCATAATTAAAAAGTCAAGCTACATCTTACTTTTTGGTCAACAGTAGCCATGCAGTTGTCCTGTTTCTGCTTCTCTTTGTTTTTCCTGTGATTTTCTTTATTTGTAGTTTTTTCCTTCTCCCCTGCAGATCCCGTGGCTGATGGCAAATACATGACTTCCAGTTCAAATTCAATCACGTGATAGGCAGGAGCCACTGGCAAGCTGATGCTTGTGATCTTCTCAGAAGACTGAATCCTTAATGATGACTCTGAGATCTTTTCTATAGATGTGTAGAATGGGAAAAAAAATAAAATCATAGAAAAATATGTGGTGCCATAACCAGTTCCCAGCAATGTTTGCAAAAACAGCAATGAGAAACCATGTTAAAAAACTCTTCAAACCAGCTATAATCTGCACATGTTAAATATTTAACTTCCCAGGAGTAATGAATGCTCTATCCTTCTTTAACTGCAGGAAGGTAACCACCACATTCCATGTAACAAAAGGCTCCTTCTAATGTTCAGGAAAGAACTGAGAGGGCAATTTAACAACAAACTTCAAACCAGCTGAAGAGCTACTTTACCCCATCACATGACACTTATTCAAGTTTTCACAAAGTGAAAGCACCTTGTTAAGTTTCATAACTTCACTTCAAGCAACCTTGGACACACACACATTCAGCAGTTTCACATTGCCTTCTGGATTTCATCAGTGGAAGTAAAATCATCCAGCTATGTTTGTCAAAGTTCATACTACTACTTTGAGAGTGAAAATTTGAGACCTTTCTTGCACTGAAGCACTCAGCAGTTGTTAATCGTTCTTAATAAAAGTGTTCTCAATAATGACTATTGATGAACAGTGTCAGTGTTCTTAATACTGTAGGTTGCTTGAGGATCACTGAACTTGCCAGCCTTTTAAAGATTATTAATTTTCAGTTCCTGGCTTACCCCTGGTGTTGGAGTAGATGGCTTCATGATGACTGAACTTGAACTTTTGAATATTATTCATTTTAAAGATTATTAATTTTCAGCTCCTGGCTTACCCTTGGTGTTGGAGCTGATGCCTTCATGATGACTGAACTTGAACTTTTGAGTATTATTTATTTTAAAGACCATTAGTTTTCAGTTCCTGGCTTACCCCTGGTGTTGGAGTAGATGACAGCCTTGCTCTCGGGGTGGCACAGGATGGGCATGGCGTCGGCGTTGCTGAGCTGCAGAGTGTCCCCACTCTTCATGGTGTAGTGACCAGTGGTCACTGTGAACTTCACCTTCTGGGGAATGCCAGCCAAAAGGCTTTCTGGAGGACAGAGCAGGGATTGTCAACAGATTCCAGCACGTGGTTACAATGCACTAAGGTTTGTTAGCAGACAGTTGGTCACACAGTGGGGTAATTTACAAGTGTGGTTTTGGTGTTAGGGGACACATTAAACCCAGCTCAGATACAACTTGTGGGGAAACCACTTGTTTCAACCTCAGAGCCCAAACCCACTGCAGCTTGGATGGCTTAGATGAGCTGTCTCTCTAGCACAGATTTCAGTGAAATACAATAACCACAAAGAATTAACTAAGCTTTTAAAGCTCTCCAGGTTGCAGACAGTTCTGTATTTTCACACCTGTCATACCCATGTGCTGTATTTACATGATCAGCACAACAAGAATGCCAGTGTGCACCCAGAATCACAGCTATCAGTTTCACAGGGGTCCCTAATTTCATTTATGCTCAATATATCTGTCCTTCCTTTGCCACACACTGCAACCTGGAATGCCAGCACAAAATTCATATAAACTCAGCTGCCACACTCAATAGCCTGAAAACAAATCACTATTAACTTCCATTTATACATTTGAATAAACACTACAACAACTAGTGTTCAGCTGTCCCTGAAACTAATGGATGCATTTAGTATTCATTTTTAATAACTTTGTATTATCCTCTCCAGTAGAGAATCCCATTTCTTACTTATTTCTTGTAAATACCAAAGGGACTCTAGCATTAAGTTAGGAGGAATTTCTTCTCAGAAAGGGAAAATACACATTGGAACAGGCAGCCAGGTAGGTGGTCACTGCCCCTGGAGGTGTTTGAAGGGAAGACTGGATGTGGCACTCAAGCTGTGGTGTTTGGCCACAGGCTGGACTCAATCCCAGAGGTCTTTCCCAGCCTAATTGACCCTGTGGTCACAATGAATCAGGATCTCAGTCAATTACAAATGTAAATATTCACTTCTAATCAGTGTGGCAGCTCAAATCACACTTGATATTTCAGTGACATGTTCAAATCAGTGTTCAAAAGTGTCCAGAGCCAAGCACTGGAATCAGTTGTTCAAAACCAGCCAGCACTGGCAGGACATTATGATGGATAATTCAAAAAGCAAGGTTGCATTTAAGACTCACAATGCAGAGTAAGGCAAACTGAGTAAAACTGAAGCCATGAAACACTTTCTCTAGTCCCACAGGAGCACGAGAGGAACCATCAAAGCCACTGCACCTACCAGTCATGGGCTCCACTTTGAGCTGGGGCTCCTGGGAGTACACGTCGTACTGCACGATGGGGTAGATGTGCAGAAGGACAAACTGCACCTTTCCCACTGAAGTGCACAGCTGCCTGAGAGTGTATGTCCCAGGTTCTTTGGCCTGGGAAGAAAAACATTTGAATAGCTTTTTTAAGTTTAAGAAAATACTTCTAGAACAAGCCCTCTACTAAAGAACAGCATGTTTCCATCTCATTTTTATTAGGTACTTAGGGTTTGTGAATTAAAACTGCAGATTTCAGAAAACTCAGTTTTCTGAGTAAATCACAAGGTTTGCACAAAGGAGCACCTTTTGCTCCACTAAGAAACTCTAGAGTGCTGTCTGATTCAAGAGAAAACATCACAATTAACAAGTACTAATAATCAGGATAACTAATGAAGTAGCCATGCTGTCAATTTGCTACTCTGGGGTGTATTTTACCTTGTTTGTTGTTTGGTTCCCCCCTAAAGCGCAACATCCATGAAAAAACATTATTAAGTACCTAAACAATACCTGTGCTTATTTGGCTAATTCATAAAAACAATAATAAAATCTACAGCATTTATATAAGGCACAGCTTCCAGCTCCATCTATTGATTTCACACACTCCCTACCACACACCCTGAGTCAATGTTTACAAGAAAGTAACACATAAATATTTAATTTCCAGCTCTTCCCCTACCCTGAGTAATGGGATTCTGGATGTTTTTTGATAAGATTAAAAACAAAAGCAAAACTGTAACACCTTGTTATTTATTCTTGATTCTATTTGCTCTTAGGGACTGCTGTGGAATGGGAAGTGTTTTCTTTTTTTCATGTGCCACTTTCCAAGTGTAAGTACATAAATACCAATGCTGGGTGTAATTCAGTCAGTCTACAATTTATGCAGAAAAGCTGTACCAACTCAACAGTCAAACCTCCTGCAGTTATTTACATGGCAAACCCAAACTGAAATTCAGTATCATGCATTCTGACATTAAAGTCACTACATTTTAGCCCTAAAAACAAGAAAAGCATGAGTAAAGTAATACATAACACACACATACTTTAAATCTTCACATGGGATGGGAATATTGGTCTAAAGAATTCAGACAATGCTTTCTGATCTCATTTAAGGCTTGGAAAAAATTGGAAGGTTGCTGTCAGCATAAATAATGCTAATCATCAGTGTAAGGTCTACAGAAAGGATCAAACTCCCTCTGGGTCATGGAAGCACAATCATTCCTCTTCCTGCAGAAGTGGTGCAATTAAGCATTACTTTAAGAAAATTCAGAAAACAAGCTGTCAGCAGTTTCTATCCTCTGGCCAGCTGTGCAATCCAGTAGAAGTGACACAGTGTATTATTACAATGATAATGGATTTTCAGTACATATTTTGTAAATACTGCAGCTCAAATCTAGAGAAGCTTTCTCTGTTTTATCTAATAATACACTGTTAAAATTATGATGTGCTCAGATTTTGCCTTTAAGAACAGGTAAATCATGCCTTAAACAACTATGTTGTGGGATTCTCACTGAGCAGTCTTCCCATGCAAATTCTTTTCTTGAAAGGAAGGTTGGGAAAATAGCAAAGTTATGAAAGAATGGCTGTCCACCCTCCAGTGGCCACCAGATTCACAGCAGACCCAGGCAAATTTAAAGCAGAGCTTTATCTAGCTTTTCATCCATCCCTTCTCCTGGTGTTTCCAATTGCATCCTGATCCCACTAACCCCAAATGCCAGCTCAGTGCAGTCCCTAACAGTTTTCTTCTAGTCATGTTCCTTCACCTGAAATCCAGTTCTGCATACATGTGAATTCATTTTACACAATATGGCATTTCCAGCCACAAAAGGCCTCTGGTCCAAATCCCATTAACCTGTCCCAATCCTTTGAAAGGATGAGAAACCTCAGGAATTACATCAGTAGGTAGTTCAAATGACTGTATTGCCATTCCACAGATGATAACTAGTAAATTGGTAAAGTTAGTTAGATGATGACTAATGGGAACAATCTTAATTCTAACATCTAAATTCAAATATTTGTAGCTGATCTGTACTTCTTGCAGGTAGGTTTACTACATCCCCCAAGGGAAAAATTATTCTACCACCCTCTGCAGAGAAAAGGCTGTCAACCAAATCTAACCACACAATCATTTACTGAAGGGCTGTAAAAGAATTCACATCAAAGCTTTTAGACGTTATTCTGAATGACCTCAACAGCTCAGGCAGACTTCATGAGCTGTTCAGACTTCATTATATTGCATATGAATTTATCAGTTTAAGTTTTGGCAGCAATAGTCAAAATGTTTAAAATAAGTTTAGGAAGGCTGAAAACACAACAGCATCCTTTTAATGATGGAATAGAGCAACAAAAAGCTGCAAGGGGAATGGATGGTCCAAGTGATGCCTTAAGCTTTAGCTTTCATATTTGCAGACTCTGTGCTGCCTAGGGAGTTCTGAGCTTCACATTAAGTGCTGGTAAGCTCTCTTCACAGAGTAGGGAGACAAAACAAATCCTTTTCCTGCTGAGAACCAAGGACAACTTTCAGGCCCAAAAGCACAAACAACAGTGGACTGAAGGGAGGAACAAGAAGGATGAGACTTCACCACCTGCAGCTGTAACTGGACAATTAAACCCCAATATGCAAATTGACCAAAACTGATAAAAATGTAAGATCTCGTGACCAGTCAGCCATTTGTGTGTGGCTATTCATAGTAGACTCTGGGTGCAGCCTTGGTCAGGCTCCTGTCCTGCCCAAGGTGGATCCTGAAATAAATACCTACTTTATTCTCTGGCTCTTCCCAGTCTCTGTTCCAGGTCAGCCTTCCAAGGCATCACAAGTGTAACAGGAAGCAGCATAGGCACCACTCACCTGCACAACTCTCCCTCAGCCACCATTTCTGCTTTTTCTGTCACGAGTGCTACAATCACCCAACTACAAAAACATACCTGAATGCTGAATGTTATTTTGTTGTCCCCTGGCTGCAGAGTCACGTTGTTGCACTTCAAGACGTGAGCCCCATCCTCCAAAGTGAGCCCTGAGGGCACGTCCAGGGAGCTGCTGCTCTCCTGCCTGCGCAGCAGCATGTGCGCGTTCTTGCAGATGATTCCCGCCGTGTTCAGGGAGTTGTCCGAGGGGCTCCTCTCGTACATCTCAGACAGCTCCAGGGCTGGCAGGTTGTTTCTGGACAAAGGCAGGCCTGTAATTTCACTGGGGAAGGTGATGACACCGTTGGAAGTTTTGTGCTTGGTGAGCCACTCGGCTGTTTTCCTGTAGCTGTTCTTCTCGATGCTGAAGTGGACGTGGATGGCGACCTGGTCCACCTGGATGGGGATGGGCATTTGGCTCAGCAAAGTCAACTCGATGGACAGCTTCCCACCCACGTGGACAACAGCATTTGGAGGGTCAAAATGCAGAGTTTTCAGCTGGGCAAAGGAGTGCATAGGCAATAAAACCTTTTGACCTGGAAAGATAAGAAACAGGGATTTTATTATTCTCCAGCGCTGCTGGAGATGAGCAAAATTTTTCTCTTAAAAATTCAGTCCTTAGAATTAAATGGATCAACAGCTTTTCAACAATGAATCATTTCACAACAAATCAATGCTTTCTAATTTTTTATCTTGTGTGACAGTTAAAAGATGCTGAGATTTGTTTTCCAACAGTTACTTAGATTACAATTTCCATTTCCAGGCTATTAAAAAACAACTGAATTAAGAGAGATTGTCCAAGCAGAAGTTGAACATTTCACTACTACAGAACACAGTAGCATTAAGTGACCAACTTCGCAGAGCTTGTACAAGTTTAAGAAACTAATAATCAGGCTGGTGCCTTGAACCAGCAGCTGTGTTGTACAAAGGGTTTTCATTCTCTTTTCTACATTTCAAAAACAACCCTAAGGCAGTACCTAAAATTAATTAAGAATCAGGTCTAAAGTAGCATATTACTTATGGTACATCTAATCATTAAGAAAAAGATTCTGCATAAAAATAAGCAGTCTTCAGATCTACAGGAAGTATTCCATATGAATTTGAACTGTGATTAATATCTGACAAGAAGACATTATTGAAGCAGTATATAACATACTGAATAATAAAAGGAGGAAATGGGATGGACAAAAAATAAGCTGCAAGTGGATGGGCACAGATCTAACTTCAAAATTCAGGATGTACCATCACAGAGCTGCCACTTGCATGCCAGCAGTGAGAGACAAAGCTAGGTTAGGAATTGAAAAAACCCCCCACACAATAAATTATGAGGTGTTAAAGCAGAGAAACGTAACTGAAGGAAAACAAAAGCTTTGCAGTATTCAGGAGAAAAATGTTAATTACCCTTTCATCTTTAACTATTCTTAATTAGTGTAGATTTATAAATGTTTTGGTAAACACAAGTTCAGAAATCATACACAAAATAGTGAGCCCAATCAGAAAAAGCCTCCCCATCTACCTTTAATGAACAACCAGATTGGAGTAGCTTAAGTTTTAAGACCCAGACTTACCTTGGTTCTCTGCTTGCTGATTGGTAAAATCCAGGATTTCTTGGCAAAACTTTTTGCGTTCCTCTTCTGTTAAGTGATTATCACCAGCTAAAAGGCTGCTTGTTTGGAGATAACTAATGAAGTTAAGGAAACAGGAGGTAGAAACCCACAACAATTAGAAATTTGACTGAAAACAAGACATTCAAGTACTGCTTTTCTGATCTTTAGAGACAAGGCCTGCAGTTATCATCACTGCACTTTTCCACTAGAAAACGAACAATGGAAGATTTACCATCATCTGAGTATTCAGAATCTCAATACTTCTGTAGCAGACCTACTAAAAATATGATCCATTATTAACCAGTGCAATCCTGCCTCATCTAAAAAGATTCATGAGCATAGAAAATTCATTATCTGACAAAAATCCATGCAGTGTGCAAGTTAAAGACACAGTGTCTTGCATCACACTGGCCAACATTCAGCACAAAATAATCTTGAGTATTTTATTTTATTCCAATTTACCTGGCTGAGAATCTGCCAGCTTTTACAGCATCACTTACCATAACTAGGTGGTAAGATATTCTTTAAAATTTTAAGTGCTGGGGATATAAATGATCACTTGAATATTTAGCTAAGAATGCACTATTACTGGCTCAGATTCCTTATAAGCATTTGCACTGAAGCAGAAAAAATTAAGAGTGTTTAAAAGTGGGGTGGGAATCTGCAAAGGAGGCTGACCTGTATAATGTGTGTCTTGTTCTAAAAGCACATGAACCAACAAAAAACCAGCACAGCAGAATAAGCCCCAAAATACACTCTCTATGGTACCAAATTACTCAGCTGTCTCAGCTCAGACTCAGAATGTCTGGCAGTCTCTGCTGTTGAATAAAAGTTAGAGATATGTCACATAAATAATCCCAAGCATAATTTTCTCCTGTCCTGACTGTTGGAGGATACTTTTCTATCTGTCCAAGCTGCTTCTGACACTCAGCCAGCTGCTTCCTCGTGTGTGTGACCAGCAGTGCCCAGCCCTCAGCAAGGTAGGTTTTCAGAGCTCCTTGCAGATACACCTCTGCCTTCTGGGGACCTTTCTTCCTCCTTGGAAAAGGAAAAAAATGAGCACAGAGCAATGTAAGAATCTTTGCAGCCATGAAAACTCTCTGCACATTTTCTCAAAGGGCTGATGGGGGAGGAACACTTCAAGTAAATGCAGGACAAACTGCAGTGAACTGTTATGATCTTTAATTTTCTGGTAACAGATCAACATATGGGCCTTCCTTTTTGCAATTCACTTAAACAAGTAGAACTGCAATTAATGTCATTATTCCATGTCAATGAAAGGCTCCATATGCAGATCTATCCCAAGTCAGAGCAAATGAGGTGAAGGAACCTCCCACAAAAGAAACAAAAGCCACCTAAAGCTTCTGACAGTTAACTAAAAATTGGCTTACTCAAAAATTTTAAAGCAGAAGAATACTTCAATGAAAATTTTATCACCACACAGCAGTTCCATGGCAGTCTTTAAACCTAACATTACTCCCTCTGGTGAAAATTTAAGTTAATTTAGGAGGATCTGTTGCAAGGTGGAGATCAAACTGCTTAAGTGAATATCAGTGGGAAGCACGCCCCAACGTATTTTCCAAAAAAACCCACTTATGACTCCCAAATTCTTCTAAATAAGAAAAACAAAACGACATTGAAAAATGCAGGAGATTTTCTGAGTGGATCTGAACAGTAGGGGTGAAAAGAAAAAACGTATTTGCAAATCAGGAATAAAATCACTGTTTCACAGGAGGGGAAACAATCACTTTGCAATGATGATCTGAAATACGAAATGGATTTCTCTCCAAAGACATTTTTCTGGCTTTTTTTTTGATAGATGCAGTCCATATATGTAGTTAAGATAACAACTGCATTCACTATAGCCTGCTTCCTAAGGAGGCTTCTGACTTGTTTCAAAGTTTACAGTTATCTTTGCCACCCTTTTCTCCATAGAAGAAGAAAAGATGAAGCTAAAGAACACAGGACAGTTAAAGGCAAGAGTACAAAATCATGAAGTGAGAATTAAGGTTTGATAAAGGAGATTGCTAGTTCCCTTTTTTTTTTCTGAAATAGGGTTTGTTTACATTTTAAAAAATACTTTTAAAAATTTCTGTTTAATTACAGAGTATCTTCCTCAGGGATAACACTCAAACTTTTCAAAGGCAATGCATTTAAGACATTTTAAAGAGTCATTTACATATAAAACTCTGCCAAGTCCTTTCCCACAAGCTTAGCTGAGCGAATTCTTCCAATATTTGTGTACATTTCAATGGTGGCATGGGACAGATCCTGTTTAAAAGAGAAGAAACCATTATGAGCTTTAGGTGGTTTTGGCAGCTGTACTGTTATTTCACATAACCTCATAGCCAGTGACTAAGTTACTGCAACAAAATGCCCAGAATGAGTCAGATTTGCCCTGAGCACAAAATACACAGCAGTTTGTAACAGGTCACCTTCACTCCTCCTGCAGCTGGTCATATCCCAGATCTGTGAATGCTCAGTTATAATCAGAACAATTATTTTCACCAGAGTGCCTTAAAGGAATTTTGCTTGCATTCCCAAATTGAAGTTTATCCTTCATCTTTAAGATTAATCTCCAATGCAGCCACAGTGCCCAAGTGTCACCTTCCTCCCCTTGCCCTAAGCTTTAATAACAGCAGCAAACCTTTCTCACAAAATTAGCAGTAACAACACACACACTGTGTTCAACCACCCAACTTCTTTCCAAAGCCCATAATAATCTCTGGCCAGATATGTAAAAATATAAAAAATACATCACATTGTCACAGGAAAAAGGGAAATGTCTTCAAACTGAGAAGATTTTTTTTTAAATGCTAATAAATTATTCTAGGTGTGTCTGTAAGTTTAAACTAATTCTGTGTTCTGTGTCCACTGAATACAGGACAAGATTAAATATGGGTATGCATAAAATGTATATATTTACATGACAACTACACAGAAAACCATCTTTCAGAGTGTATCTGACATCTGAATTTCCTTTGTATAGAAGTGTAGCCATAAATACAAAGAGAAATGGCAATTCTTCTGGCAAACACTACAGATCCCACTTAGTTCTTTAAATTTAGGAAGTTACTGCAGAGTTTAGCAGAGATTTTCATGTGCAAGTTGGAACTGAACAGGTAAGAGAAGCTGGCAACTCTTAAGATTTTAATTCTGATCCAGCCACATAACTAGCCCTATAAATAAATGAAGAACAAAAGTGAAACTCAGTCTTTTCAGACAAAATGTTTTGAGATTTTTAATTCTGATAAAACTTTGTAAAATTGAGTATCACATAGTTTGCATGTTTCAAAAAAAATATTCCATTTTCCCTCAAGTTTTCTCCAGAAAAGCTTATTGGCCACATGTAAATATGAGAAATTTTAAAGGAAAATTACTTAAGGAAAAAAAAAAAACAAAAAAAAAACCAAAAAAACCCCCACAACCTCACAAAAACTGTCAAACCAAGCCCTCAAATAATCACACACATTCTTGTGACAGTCAAGAGTTTTTTGTTTTATTTAACAATCTTCCATTTGAAAAACAAAACCAGCAAACCAAAAAAACCTGAAATCATTACAATGGCTCCTCAGTAGGGGAGCTCTCAGGAAATAAAGATGCACAATATTAGAATCCACCTTGTGCATAAATCTATGCCAGGTACAACCCTATTATCCACAGATGTCCCACAGTTTATATATTAAAAAATAATATCAAAAGTATAACTTAAGACATGTAATACTCATTGCAAAATGCAAGCCCAAAACATTTAAAAGGAAGCTGGATTCACACATCAATATTCTTCTGGGAAAGAGTCAGTTAATTTTGAATTTGGGATAGCAGAACATGACAACCATGACTTTGGCTTTTTTAATATCTAAGTATACATACCCACAGATAATAACCTCCAGCTCATAACTGTAAATATTAAAGTTAATGCAAATATTTGAAAGCTGGGGCCCCTACAGGGTTCCAGCTGTTAAACAAATCAGCCTTGTTGGGCTCAGTGTGCAGGAAATAACCTTTGATACCAAAATATGGAAATACAGATTTATGTTCTCAATGTATCTTCTGAGCTTTGAGAACTTTGGTTCTATTTAATCTACAGTGTAAAGACACAAAACTAATATAAATAAGCAAAACTCATACTTACTAAGTAGTGTTTTTCAAAAGCTTCTACAGACGATAAGGCCTCTTTGAGTTTCTTGTAAGGGCTCTGTGATGCATTGGCTTTGGAAAAAAGCAGGACAAGAGGTGTCACTTACAAACACATCCTGAGAACAGCATCCCCCCACAGTCCATCCCTGCTTTTTCTCCAGTAGAAAGTGGAGAGAAAAGTAAAAGATAATATCACCTTGTAGCTCCAGGTGCACGTTATCTATTTACACAAAATCAAGACTGCTTCACTTGTTTTTCCAATAATTTTATTTTAAATAGTGAAAGCATTAGGAACTTAATTCAAATCCAGTGCTGTTCAAGACCTAAATGCTGCTAAGTGGAGCATAGATGGGAAAATTTATACTTGCAACAGTAAGGAGATGCATTGGTAATTTGAAATACTGCATAGACATTAAAAGAACTTGTAAGGGATAAAGCTCTATCAATGTGTGTGTGTAAGTAGGGATACTTGAAAATTCTTATTACTGATGTACTTCCATGCTGTGGATTTCAGACCATGTCAGCTTTTGGAAGGAATTCCACTCGTGGCAGTACCTGTCTCCGGGCGCTCTGCTCCCAGCCCTGCCAGCAGATCCACAGTCCTGTTGAGGTCTTCTGAATTGGGGCCCTTCTCTGACACAAGTCCACACAGGTAACCCAGAGACTTCAGCTACAGGAGAAGGCAGATGCTTGCTTTCAATAAAATCAATATAAAACTCCTCTTGTTCTATTACATCATTCCATTTTCATTGCTTTCATCTTGTGCTGCTTATAGGATCTCAAAATTAATTGTTATTCCCACAGTATAAAGTAACTTCTCAAGGAATTAAATTGCATGTAAGTTAGTGACTCAGATACTGGAACATGTGCCTGCACACACAGATCCCTACATGCACACTGCCTAATCTGAGTTAATCCTTCTGGTTTTCAACACAAACACAAACAAAGCCTGACATGTTCAGCAGTTATGGCCAAAGATTATTTCTAATAGCTGTCTGTGTTTTTGAAAACTGCATAATCAAGCAAAGCAGGCAAGTCTGCAGTACAGTGATTAGGCAGCTTGCAAATTCACATGAAGTATTGTATCCAGGTGAAAACCTTCCTGAAAAAGAGATTAGCACAGCTAACAGTGTTAACACAGTTACCTACCATAAAACCCCTTCTAGACAGCAGCTGGTGGCTCAACACCCAGAATATTGTCTTAAAGAAGCTCTTATCTATTGGCCATTTGGTTAATTTACTTAGAAAACTCAAATCAGCTATAAAGGTAAGCCCACAAAAGAATAAAGCTCACAGCTTGTCACATTACTCCACATCACAAAAAAGAGGGATGGATATTAACCTTTTTTTTAAAAAAATGATTTTCAACTCCAACTAATTTTGTCACTAGTTGCTAAATTTCTTCAGTCAGACAGTTCCACCTTACTGCTACTCATTATCCTAAAATTCTTCCCTTTACCCTTTGTGTTGGAAAAATGATGGAAGGGAAGAACATTTCCAGCTCAAGTTAGAACTCATCTTCCATGGAAACATCTAAGGAGCAAGGGAAGAATCTGATGCACCAATTGCCATTTTAAACAATTTTTTACTTTCTTTATTCTGATCCCCACCCCCCTCTTTTTTTTTTTTTAGCAATAACTCTTCAAGGTGAAATTTCATTTCCCTGCTTTTGTAATAAAACAAGGACCTTGAAGGCTCAATTAGAGGATTATTAAGTCTACTGAAACATGAGCAAACTATGATTAAAATAAATAGCAAATATTTTACAGGCTATGCAAACAAGAGGGTGAGTCTTTCAAAGATGTTGGTCTTCAAAAACATCCACAGATACCCCAGTAGACTATTTCAGTAGCTCCTGGAGTTCTTTCTAAAATGCTTTTCAACTGTGGAGAGCAGTAACAACCTGAAACATCACCTCTTTCATAGGAACAGGGCAAGTGGAACTTGAAAAGTTAGGGAAGCAGGTTAACCAAACTGAAAAGGTCACTTCAGAACATTTATGGTAAAGGCTGGAAATTGAAAAAATGGAAATTATTTATCTCTTTCACAAGCCACCAAAGATTACACCTTCAGTGGAGGTAGGGCTCTATTACTGCTGTACTAACATGAAGCAAATACAGTGACCTGTGTAAACAGACTGCTATTATCTCAATTTTAATGGTAAATGCATCCAAATTTGGGAATATTTTCTGCTGTGTCTGTAATTCACATGCTCTCCTCTCAGTCAACATGGACTGAGCTCATTCTGGAGTTCAATCAAACTAGTGATTAATTATCAAATTAGTGATGAGGAAAGCAGGGGACAGAAAAAGAGGAGGTCAAACCCTTTTAATTCCCAGACTTCAAATGTCAGAGGAAAAAGTGAATATAAACATGGATGTCTCATCTAGACTAGACTCAAGACAATGTACAGAGCCCAGTATTAAATAACACAATAAAAAGGACAAAATTTGCTCCAGGAAAACAAATATTCTATTTGAACACTGTAATACCAGCACCCCAACACATCATTCACTCACCTTCTCCGTGGCATAGCTCCACAGGCCAACTGTGTGGGAAACATTTGCATCTATTTGAGCCCTATCACAGCAGCCCTCTATTCTCTGTAAGACTTCCAAGCAGCTCAAAAACACCCAGCAATCCAAAGCTCCAGGAGGAACTGAGACCTGGAGATGAACAGATAAAATCAACTGGGAAAAAAGGATCATCAGATGAGAAAATACTTCAGCAAAAGTCCTTTTCTTGACACAACACAGCAAAACTTCTTAAAGAGATGATTCTAAGAATATACAAATCACAGCCCAACTCTTGCTGCTCCCTGAATAATTTATATATATAATAATAATTTATATATATTAGTTCATAAAACATATTAACTAGATTTGATACATTCATCAAGATGCAAGAGAAGGAAAGGGAGACTAATAGGTCTTGGGAAAATTCCAAAAGTCTGAAAACTCAGCCTAAGGAAAACAGAGTTAGGAAAAACTTCTGTAAATAGTCTACTACTTTCCTAAGGAGACATCAGTTCTAAGTGAGACTGAAATGAAAAGTATAAAGAAGTGTTAAAAACCTGGAAAAGACAAATTAGTCTCTAAGACTCCTTCAGAAAAATAAGCTTATTCATGGAAGGATAAGACATCTGTCATGGACAATTAATTAAAAAATGGAGATGAAAACAAAGAAACACAAAAAGAGAAAGACAGAGAACGACAAGAGTCTGATACTAGAATATTTTCAAGAATTAAGATAAAGATGAGCATAACTAAAGACATGAAATATAGACATCATAATGGTGTTTCAAAATCCTGTTCATAACCTATGCAAAAATGCTCCTTTTAGAAAGACTATAAAAGTCCTAAAACCCATAATAAACTGTGGGACTAACAGGATTGGAAAGTCTAAAGTATAAGCACAATAAACTTGAAGAAATAATAAAGATCTGAATTCTGAAAGAATTTTAGGAATACAAAGACCCTAAGAGCAGAGTGGTTTAGATTTCAGCTGTGAGTTCAGTGGTGTCAAGCCACGTTAAGAGGTTTGCCTGCATGAAGAAAAAGGATCTTCAGGGATAAGTACAAGCTGTGCACAATTAAGTCACTGTCTCACAGGCAGGACACTACATTCATTTGGGATCACCACAGCAAGACAGGAACAGCAGATAAAAGAGACAGTGCAGAGGAAAATTAAAAACACTGGGGGCACAGGACAGACCTGGGGTGCAGCAAAAGGGGAACTGTAGGAAGTGCCTTCAGAGATCTAGAAGGTTACATTTTAAAAATTGAAATTAAAAAAAAAAAGCCACCACAAAATGCACACAGAAATCATACTATCTGTGAGAATTACACATTAGTTTGAAAACACATGAAGGTGTCAGCAAAGCATCTGAAGCAGATCTGCATTTTTTAAATGCAGAGGAACAGATGGAACTTAGTACCACAATGTCAGACAGGCAAAAGTTAGCAGCTGCTGTTATAATGGCAAGATAAAACTAAACAGAGCACCCATGGGATGAGGACATGGGTAAGCCACAAAGTGATATTCAGAAATAATCTCTTCTCTTTGTTACAGAGGATTAGCCTGCATAACAGCATAATAATAATTCTGCCTTATTTCCTTCAATTCAACACTGCTATAGATTTAAATTATGGGAACCACAGTTCAACAGATTGGTAATCAATCCACGAAAGAAGCAGGCAAATGACTACCAGTTTAGAAGATTATTTTCCAGGTGAAGACTAAACATTTTAACTAAACAGATGTGGTTCCCAGACGTGCTGTCTCCAAATTTCTTGCCAAAGACATCCTCATGATGGCAGAATCAACTGCAGCACAATTGTTATTACAGCATCACTTTGGTAACTGCCAGCCAGTCCTTACTGAATGCTGGTCACCAACAGCTCAGCTTGAAAGGTCTCCTTAGATCATCCCTGGATGAAATCATTCACATAATGGAATAGATGACACTGACTCACTTCCAACAGCTTCAGTTCCTGCACACAGTTGTGGAGAAGCTCCAGAGCTCTCTGGGAAACCTCCCAGGGCCTCTGCAGGAAGATGAGGAGCGTGCACTGCCGGGAGAACAGGTAACTGCGCAGGTCCAGCAGCGTGGCCTCCTGGTTCTGGATCAGCTCTCTCTTCTCCATGTCTATGGGCTTCCTCAGAATTAAACCATTCCAGCTCCTCACTGGCTGGCAAAAAAACGTCAGCCAGTTTGCACCATCTAAGTAAACAAAGTTAATATCCAAGAATCAAGCACTGCTCTCTAGGAAAGCCTCTTCATCCTCCCTCCAGAGGCTGTGAGCTGCCTTAGTCCTTCCCAAGTTTATCACGTGGAGAAATGGCTTTAATGTCTTAACTCCAAAAAGCAAACTGAAAAACCACCAGAACTTCCACAGCGAGGTAAGGTAACTGAATTTCACATCCAATTCTCACAGGCATTTTGTCTTAACTGTATGTTTGTTATCAGTACAGTGGCAACCAGTTTGCAATTTATTTATTAGCAATTAAGCCTACCTGAAGTTCAAAACAAACAAACTTTATCTGCTTAAGTATTTCTCACTCAGATTCATGGATGGATGTGCCCCCACTTCCAGGTATTGCATTGGGTTCAGTCAGCACAAGTCTATTTCACTGCAGTTACTCCTGCACTATATTTTCACCAGATTCATAAAACATATCTGATTAAAGTTGTTATATAACAGCATGTGCTTTAGCTCATTAAAACAGTTTAAAGCTATTTGATACTTCTTGCACAGTAATTTTTCTCGAAAATGAAGTTAAATCTTCTGTAGTGCAGATTAAGCACCTATTTCTATTAAGTTCTGCAGTGATTACCAAACATCTTGTGTAATTTGAGGCAACACTGAATGCACTTTTCCAGGAAGCTCTTTACTGAAAAACCTAGCAGTGAGCTGTAAAAACAGCAGCTGTATCTCAGCCAGATCAATACTTATGTCATTTCAGAGTTCAGGGCTCTGATTGTAACAATCATCCCATTAGAGCAAAACACAGGTTTTCATTAAAAATCACTTCTAAGCCTCAGAGAGGAGAAACAAAATTTTGGTAACTAATGGACACTTGTGTTTGCACACAGCATAAAACAAGAGCACAAACTGCCTGGTGCAGCCTCCCTGTGACTGCCCAAAGCACAGGGCTGCTCAGCACAGGGAAGGAATTCATGCACTCTACATTTATGTCACATTTTCAGACACTTACCACCAGCCCCAAAGTTGACAACGTACTGAGAGAACAAGGCATCCAGCTCGTCATACTGCACCAGGGCATCCTCAAACTGCTGCAGCATCTCAAAGACAAAGGCCAGCTCTTCCTTTTGGCACACAGGCAATACAGGGAACATGTTACTGACATTACTCATGGCTATTATTACATCTTGTCCCCATCCCTCCACAGTGCTCCAGGAAATACTTTTTCTACTTTTCATTTCACGCATACAGAAAAACCTGCCATTGCAGCAGATTTCTTCCCAACCCAGGGAGGTTCACAAAAGGAGATTAAGTCACACAGCTCTGCCAGTAAATCCTGATGTGTATCCAGATCCCAATTCACTACAAGATATTGCTCATAGATCTATAAAAAGTCTGAATTTAAATAAATAAATGAATAAATGCTGAAGACTCATCTCCCATAATAGTACTGATGATTTACCCTCAGTTTACACCATGAAGGCATCAATTGCAGCACATCATAAAAGGCTTTTTTGTACACAAAGCCAAACTGCTAAGTAGAAAAGGCCTCAAAATTAGATATATCCTATGCAAAAGACAGCACATGCAGTCAAAGGAGACATGAGGATGCAATGGAGTGGTGATTAGCACTGTACAGGGACCAGAAAATTCCAAAGGGATCAAGACCTTTAATTTTATTAAACTAGAGGTTCCTGCTTTTCTCTAAACCAGCTAAAACAAAATTGCATTTATAACTACATAAAAACAGACTTAATGGCACTCTTTATATGAATTACTTCAAAACAGACACTTTTCTAAACATCCCCTCTATAAATACTGATAACAATCTGAACAAAGAAAACAGCAGCATTTGTGTTAAACACCAACTGCAGGTCTGAGTGTGTATGCACAGTAATGGAACATTTACCCCAAATTCAAGATCAGCTACTAAAACACTTTTTAAATGCAATTCATTTCCTTCAACTGAGGTTCATAAAACTTTGACAAGCCTGAAGAGATTCTGCTTTTTTAACAGCAGGAAACTCTATTACTGCATTAACTGTATTAAAAGGTAACTCAAACCTGCTGCAAACAGGACCAAAAATGCTGCTTTTAACCCAGTCTCCATAATTCCTGCCTCAGCCCTCAAAGAATGATCAGAACATTAAAAGTACCAGAAATCCAACCACAACAAAAAAGCACCATTTTTAAAACTAGGACTTAAGTTTTTTATTCAATATCAAGACTTTTACCTGGACCATGAAATACTCGCAGAAGCTCCACCCTGGCTCAGTCCTTTTCTCTCTCAGAGTTCTCATGTCATCTTCAAACTTGCCTAAGTTTTTGGTAAAGGACATGAGAAGCAATGTCCTGAGTTTGGTCAGGAAGGCATTCCAGGATTCCTGAGAACGGGAAGAGTCTTTCAAAGGGTCAGAAAGTACCACACATCTGTAAAGAGATGGATAAAATTGTATTTGAGGAGGAAAACACATCATTCACATACAAATGCCCAGCTGAATACTGTGCAGTCCTGACAAACTCAGAGTGAACAATATTTAGTTTTTAATTCCTCATTAATCAGAGGAAAAAAAACAAGGTTGAGGTTTTGTTTGTTTGTTTGTAGGCAGCTATGTTGTGGTTTTGAGTTGGTTTTTTTTTTGGGTTGGGGCTTGGTAGCTTTTAAAAAACTTCTTCATGTGATATAGTTCATGAGGAGTTAAGTGTTTTACCCAGAATGAGTACTCTAAAGCTTTTCTTTTGGAAACAAATAATGGATACATTATTCCAACTATAAATATAAGTAACTATGTAGCTACCCTAGAAAAGAAAATTCTGCCTAGCAATACAAATCAGCAGAATAGCAAATATAGCTACTCCTGGTAAAGATTATACAAAATACAAATTAGGATCTATTAGATCACATATAGTCAGCTTTTCCTACCTCACTTGAAATAATCATCCATAATAGATTCTTGAAGTATCTCAATCTGGTTTTACACATCCTATGTGCTGAAACTTCCTCTGCTTTTCTCAGAAAATAAACAGACCCCATTAATTCACAAATCAACTTTCTCAGAGCATCTTCATTCTTCAGTTTTTCTATCACAATTTATTAACATCCAAAAAAACTAATGATATCTCTAAAGACAGGAAAATCTCTGACCCAAGTAAAACACTGTTTCTGGTTAGAAAATCCTATTTTGTTGGCTTTAATGAAAGCAAAACCAGTTTCATACATTCATTACTATTTCCTTAGAATACAAACATCTGAAGAAACTGGTCTTATGTCAATTATCTCAGAGTGGAAAGGTGATTAAGTGAACAGCAGAAAGTACAATGGCAAAAAATAAACCCTATTTGCTTCATATTCCCTACTCACCTCACTCCCCCTACCTGTAACTCTGGTAAGATTTTTGCATGCACCTAAGCAAACAAAAGGTCTGAAGGTCTAAAAGCTGATTATCATCACACTGTTCCCCTTAAACCTCTCTTAGCCAGGAAGAGATACTTGGAATCTATTTGAAACACATTTCTCAAAGCTGCCACAAACCCAGGAAGAACTGAAAATAAAATTTCTCCCTTTATTCTTTGTTCCAGCCTCCTTCAAACACAGATCTTACAGAGCCACCAGTCTGAATGCTGGACATCAAGGGAAGTCTTTAAATGAGCAAGGAATGTCTTGCATATGGGGCTGAGTTTATAGATCAGAAAAGTTTGAAACATATAGAAAACGTTTGCAAGCCCAAGAACACTCACCTGTCACTTTGCTTGTTACAGAAGTCATTCCTTATTTTATCTACTATAGAGGTTCTGGGAAGGATATTGGTTTTGTTCTTTTTCTTGGCATCACTCTCAACCACCACGATCAGCCAGTCCACTGAGCTGTGAGCTTTGAGAACGTTCTGCCACTTGGTGATGTCATCCTTGACTGTGGTTTTGTACACTTCCGTGTCCTGGGATGAGAAGTGGTGAATCATCAAATCAAACAGACATCCTGAACCATTTCAAAAGGCAAGTTTTGTTCCAGGAGAAGGCAAACAGAAAGGCATATCAAGTGGAATTAATGACAGTAAGTTCACTTACTGAAAAAAATCAAATGAGGTAAAGCATAGTAAAATTCTAGTCTTTAGTTTAATTCCTTTCAGTATTTTCATTATTAACAGCAAATACAGTATTTGGTACATTATCATCCTTTAGATGACTGAAATTAAGATTTTTAAACATCATTTAAGCTCTTTATTTTACACCTTCTGGAGCTTTACAATAGAAACATGTTTGAAATTACAAAGCTGAACTGGTTTATTCTCACACAGTAACAGAAGTGTGATATTTGCACCTTCTGCACTGCTCAAATCTCAACCTGTTTAAAAGCTTTTTCATAAAAATAATTTAAAAAAAAACAGAAGCATTGTTTGGAATTATTTTGCTGCTGGGTTGGTGTTACACAGATAAATTCAGATAATTCCTAAGGATTCTTTTGGAGTGGTCACAGATCAGATGTCACCTGTGTCCTTCAAGTGGATAATTAATTCACAACAGAGGCAAAAGGCAGTGAACTGGAGATAAACAGGATTAAGACATTCCAAATCTTGCCCAGTTAAATTGCTGACATCCACCAGTACCTGACACACACAGAAGATGGAACTAAAGGAAAAAAGGCACATCTTCAGATTTCAGTGCACCAACAGATCCTAACTGAACCACCCTGGCCACATTTCTGTTGTATGAAGAAAGTGCACTGTGCCATCACTGTAAAATCCTGGGGTTTTTTGTGACAAAGTACTGAAAACAGGTTATTCAAATGCCTGTCCTCTTAGTGCCAAGTAACATTACAAACAGATACTGCTTATGGCAAGAAGTGCTCAAGCTAAGTTTTGTTTCCAGCAATATATCAGGTATGTATGCTTATGCAACCCAGATTTAATTGTTTTGACTTTCTGCTTGTGCTGTTATTTTCATTTGCTTTTTATGCTTATGGGAATTATTTAATTTTTAAATTTGAGTTTTTCCAAGTACTTACACAACATTCAGTCCAATAAATATGAAGGAAGGGAAAAGTCAGAAGGGCTTTATTCCCCTCTTTGGGTAGTAGCTCCTCTTTAAACTGAACAAAGTTGGATTCCAGGTGAATCATCTTCGGAGCACGGCCATAAGACCTACAGAGTTTAAAAACTGAAATTAGAGGACTGAAGAGAAAAATGAACATGTGTTGTGGGAAAGAGAAATAAACTGAAATACTCTGGCACTGGAAACCCACAAACTACACTCACTGCTGTTTGTATAAATTGAACTAAAATTTGGTATTGCTTGAAATGAGATAAAAGGTCCTCTATGAAAAACAGGAAGTAGAAGCCCTTCAGCTTTCAGGAAAAGATTTTCTGTATCCCTAAGACAAGTAAAAAATACCAAATAAGAGAATTCCCCAAACATCATTTCCAATCACAAAACAGTGCCAAACCAAACTTTCTGAAGGGAAGTACATCTAATTCCATGTGAGTTGTACCTGTATTCTCATTGAGAAGAAAGTGTATCACTTTCAGAAAACAGCTGCCAAAGTACATCAAAGCACACCAAGACAAACCCACAAACCACAAAATCAAGAAGAGAAACACAGCATTACTATCATTTTTCTTTAAGCAAAGTCGAAGGGTTGAAAAGATCATCCTGAAGTGCACAATATTCACTTTGATTATCCAATTTCTCCAATTTCTTTGAGTCAGTTGCTCTGTTCAACTCAATTTAGGATAAGAGCTCCTCAGAAAACAACAAATACACATTTACCCAAGTCAAAACCCAAGACACTGAAACAGAATCACAGAATGAAATGTAAGTTTTACCTCCTCCATTCCATGGGTTCTCTAGGAAGCTGCTGAGAAAGTGTAGGATACAAGGAAGTAAATAAATTCTGATCTCCAGCACCTGAAAATGAAAGGCATTAATATATTAGCATGTGCAAATTATAGAATATATATTAATATGCTATTCTACTAATGGTCTGCTCTTATTCAGAACATTTAATTTTGTCTGCTATGTGGAAACTGGAGTCCAGCACTGAACTGGATTTTTTAAATCACTCTCAAGACCTAACACAACACTTTTAAGCAGGCACATAATACATACACTGTTACAAACTTGCTGTTGTGATTTTCCACATAATCCATCTACCAAAGAGAGTATCATAAAGCTGGTCCAACTCCAAAAACAAAGCAAGCAGCTCCTTAGCTGGAGTCATTGGTTAAAAAAAAAAAAGCATATTTAAAATGAATTAGAATTTAGACTTCCAGAATTTAGACTTCTTTAGACTCTAGAATTTAGACTTCCCAAACCAGAAGACTGTGTGGAGAGTGGTTCCTATCCTTCTGTAGCTGGTCCTGCCCTGAGAAAAGTGGTTTTAGCACATGTTCTGTGCTTTACTGGATATGATTCCTCTCTCCTCATTATCTGGGGCTGTTGTTAATACAAAACACCTCCCTGACTACCACACTGTTCTTGAAGTCCTCAGAGGTGTGAGGTCTGTTAACACAGTGCAGGTCCCAAATAATTACATTAACTACAACCACTGCAGGAGCTACTTATATAAAAGTCTGAAGAAAATGTAGGTCTACCACATGAAAAAAATATATTACCAGTAACCTTTCAACAACAATTCTTAAATTCTCTTAGGTACAAGGAGGTTTTGACAAGGACAAGACATTAATTAAGATTTTAACAACCTTACAGGCAATTTTGCTATTTCCTGGTGGTTTTCCTTTTCACAATCATTCTGCACACCAGAACAGGAAGATCTTCTCACCTTCCTGTGGAAGCTGCAGCTGAAGAAGGACCTGACATCCTTTCTTCTCCCTCCCAGCCCCCAATCTCACATCCAGGCCCACAGACAGGCACTGCCTCCACATCACTTTAGCATTCTTTGGTTCATCTTAGAAATCCTTTTCTAGTCCACTCTCCTTTCCCCAATTTTCTCATATATATTATTGTTCTCACATGTAGGGTTTTGATTACCAGCACTAACACAATTCTATCACCACACAATAAAGTATATTAAAAAGTTAATGTTTAAAAGTCTGATGAAGTGCAAAGAATAAGCAAAATCAGCTCTTCTGATGCCTGCCCACATTAGCTAGTATTCAACAAAGCAATTTCATTAAAGAGCTAAAAAAAATTAAAACAATTAGTACTTTAGCCCTGTTTCTCCAGAAAAGTAGTTCATGCTTGATCCTTCACCTTCATCCTATCTGAATTAAGTGTACCATGCCAGATGCTATTTAAGACCACAAACAAATGCCCTGAATGAATACTGAAACAAGTGTTAGTCATATTGTTAATGCTGTTTTATACCAGTTACACCTCTGTGAGCCAAGCTATTGATTTGCAACTCATTACTGCCCACAGAGAGTGAAACATGGCTTAGTGACTGAGCAGCAGCACGATGACCACATCAAAATGAGAGTCTGTGAGCTCAAAGTCTGCTGGAAAGAACAAAACACATATTTCATCTCTGGAGCACAGCAAAGTATTTTTTCTACACTGCACCTAAAATTTCAATGTATGCCACTAAAATATTCCAGAATTCAACATCTTAAGTAAAAAAGGACTACTACTGAATACAGAGGAGCTAAAGGATCATGTGTAAGCACCCTGCTATTCCAGACAGACACATCACATTATCAGCTTAAAACGGGCATGTTCACTCTAAAACCAGCCAGCTTTTCCTCCTGCATTGGTTCTGAGGGCATATCAAATACACATAAAAATGTGTTTTATGATCAAGGCAACACAGCCCTGTAGGATTAGAAGAAAAGTGAGTACAGACCTTCAATGTGAAACACATTGGCTGTCTTTGAAGACAGACCAAAAGCTGCTACCATGTATTTCCAACACCCAAAGGGCTGCAACGTTTCATGCTCTGCTCAGGCTGGATCTACTGTGATCAGCATGTTGGAGCTGATCAAGCCAGGAACACTGAAAGTGAAGTTATCAGCAGGCAACAGCAGCACAGCACTGACATGGGACCAACACTGGGAACAGTAAGTTCAGCAAGGAACTGTAAGGGCTGTCAGGCTAAGGTGAACAATAAATTGTGAACTGGGTGATCCTGGGCTGCAGGGAGGGAAGGGGAGCACCTCACAGCAAGGAGACAAGAGCATGACCTGCACAAAGAACAGAAAGTCCCACGAGATCACTGTTTCTGGAGTGTTGAGCAGGATTCCTACAACTAAAGACACCTCAAGCATGGCAGAAGTCTCATTCTTTTCTCTTTGTATATGCTCTGATACCTCAGTAGTTGGTGTATCTATGATCTACATTCCAAAAAGGAATAAAAAAAAAGATGGAAAATAAAGAAGAAATAAAGGAGAAAATACAAACAGCACCACCACAGGAATTTTTGCTTGTTTCTGACTGAATTCTATGCATTTAGAACAAAACATTCTAAAACCCCAAGTAACCCTGGAATTCAAACTTAGAGCAAACCCAGAAAGTCTGCACAAAAGCCTGAGAATTGCTTCAAAGGTTTTGTTGTAGGATTTTTTGTCATTTTTTGCAAGTTGGTGAGGAAGTTGCTTTGTTTGAGGTGTTTTGGAAAAAGAAAAAAAAAGAAAAACAAAGAGAAAGATGATGACTCAACTGTATCACAGCAAATTCATTTCAGTGGATTGGTCTCAACACTAAGACCCAACCCAAACCATTCTGTGGCTGTCAGTAATGGGGCCAGAGTGTAAATGATTATCAGGCACACTGAAAAGGAAGGATGTGCATATATGGGAAGGAAAAGCAATTCTGGAATCCTATCATAATTAAAATCAAGAAGAACCCTATTAAAGAAGGGTTTTCATCTTTCAGAACCTACAGGCAAATAACACCCAAACATCCCCCAGAGATGATAACAGGGAGTGACATTAGAGCCTGATAACCTCTTGGAGCACCTACCTCAGCTTTCAAACCATGGATGCCTGAATTAATGTGCTCCCCATCTGGATGTCAACACACACCCCACAAATACAGAAAGAACACAGGAACTCTTTCAGTGATAACCACACCAAGTTCAGAGTGCTTCTGCACATGAAGTGGTAACACACAACAACTGAAAGCAGCAATGTCCAAGTGATACACCTTAAAAAGAAACACCCCAAGAGAAAGAGAAGAACAAAGCACCTGTTTCCTTCCTTTCCACATGACAAAGTTCAAAAGGCAGGGCCTTTGCCACTTATCTAAACACCTCACGTGCTGTGGGTGGAGAATGGACCCAGAGCAGCCCTGGGGAGAAGGAATTGGGGGTGTTGGTTGAGGAGGAGCTCAAGGTGGCCAGGCCATGTGTCCTCAGAGCCCCTAAAGCCAAACGTGTCCTGGGCTGCACCCAAAGCCCCGTGGGCAGCAGGGGAGGGGGATTCTGCCCCACTCAGACCCCACCTGCAGAGCTGCCTCCAGCCCTGGGGTCCCCAACGTGAGAAGGACATCAGGCAGCTGGAATGGGACCAGAGGAGGGACACAGAGATGCTCAGAGTGCTGGGGCACCTCTGCCATGGACAGAGGCTGAGAGCTGGGGTTGTCCAGCCTGGAGAAGAGACCTCAGAGCCCCTTCCAGTGCCTACAGCTGCTCCAAGAGAGCTGGAGAGGGACTTTGCACAAGGGCCTGCAGTGACAGAACAAGGAGCAATGGCTTTAAGCTGAAAGGGGGTAGATTTAGACATCAGGAAGAAATTGTTCCCTGTGAGGGTGGTGGGGCCCTGGCACAGGTTGCCCAGAGAAGCTGTGGCTGCCCCATCCCTGGAAGTGTTCAAGGTCAGGCTGGGTGGGGCTTGGAACAACCTGGGAGAGTGGAAGGTGTCCCTGCCCAAGGCAGGGGGTTTGGAACTGGATGATCTTTAAAGTCTTTTCCAGTCCAAAGAGTCCTGTGATTCTTTCCTCCTTGTCTTCCTTCCTGACATTGTGGTAGATCAAATCAGTGCAGCCTTCCTCCCTTCCCTTTTTCCCTATCTAGGACACTTGTTCTACTCTAAATTTGTACAGGAACAATGAAAACCAGAATGACCACCTAACCAGGACTTCCAAAGGGAACATGCTCTTTGTAGCAGCTGTCCAATACCAAAGAACCATAAAATATTGACATTTTTTAGGTTCATGCCTGCCTAAAACCACCAAAAGCCCCAATAATCTATTTTTCCTAACAGTTTCCAAACTTCTTAATGCTTAGAGGCTTTGTCACTATAGCATCTAAATATACCACAGTGATGGTTTTTTTTCCTCTAGAGGAAATTATCCTAACCCACTAACTACACAGGCAGTTTAAAACAAAAACTCCTGAGGTCAGATGACTAAAGAAGACAAATATTTTCCTTTGATACCAATGACAAGCTCAGTCAACTGAGATAAAAGGCTTTGAATACCTTGAAAAGAGCACAGAGCCAAGACTGCACTTTGGTGTAGTTTTGTTTGGGTTTTACCCCCAGGTATCACTCACAGCCAAACCTTCTGACCCCACTTATTTTCCACTAGTAAGGAGTGGATCTACCTGAAGTTTGGCTGAGGTTTTTTATATTTACATCTTTTAAAGGTCCTCCTCTCTCCCAACTCAAATTCATATTCAAAAGAGGTCTAAAAACCAAAACACAACACAGCTAAATTGCTATATAAAACCACAACTGATTCACTAAAAGAAAATCCTTCTTGCAAAACTTTATTGCTGCACTTCTAAATGTGTAAAATGGATTAACACTAAACAGAATATGCCACTTCTTCTCATGACATATGTAATCAAATATTTAACCACAGAATAACGTATCAACTACACAATAGTGATGACTTACAGTGCAGGAGTTCTGGCTGAGAACAGGGAAAATGCATTTATAGGATATAGTTGTTAAATGGTCTCACTAGCAGCAAATCATTCTGATCACTTGGGCTACATCAGACTTCTTGCTGGCACATTTTTTTATTACATCTACTAGGAACAGAAGAACTTCTGAATCAAGCTCCTCTAGTCCCAGAACAATATTCTTAATTGCAAGTATTTATTTTCACCACAAAAAGGTGCAAAATTCTTCCCTTTCCCTCCCCACCCCTTACTTTTATTAACCTTTCTGTTCCTGCTGCAAATAATTGCAAACATTTTCTATTCTTGGGCCTACAAAGCTCTTGCTGGTGGTTTTTCTGTTGCTGTACCTGAACATGGACCAGATAAAAATGATGCATCCCATTCTCTCTGAAGATTATACATAAAGTCCATTGTGCTAAAACAGATTATTGACAGTGAGAGCAAACATGCAAACACACAATATAAACAGAAGTAGACAACATAAACAGACACTACAAGCTAATAATGGAATATTCCACAACTGCATGAAGATAATTACAAAAGAACAGCTTGTTAGGAAAGCTCTGAAAAACCTATTAATTACTTCATTTAGCAGAATTGCCTTTAGTCTTCAGCCTCCTCTTCATATGGCTAGAGGTAATAATTTAAGTGCAAATCAGCTACAGAAGGATGAGCTCTTTGGCTGATATATATGTGCAACAACTTTATATTGAAGAGCCAAAGACTTTCTCAAAGTTTCAAAGAGGATTCCTGAGAAGGAAACAACGTTGTCTGCCTTTCCTAGGAAAGCAATCTGGACTGGTTTAGAGATTTTGTAAAGTCAACATTGTACAGAAACTACTCAGGTTCAAGATGTTCGATGCAAACACTCAACTTGCCTCTGCAAAAAATACCAAAAAAAAATTAATGATGCTATAAATAATCCTTCTACAGCAGTGAGAAAGCTGTAAGATGACTCAAAACACTCTGTAAGCTCACCAGGTCTGGCAGCAATGCAGATAAATTGCTACAAACTTGAGTTGAGAGGTCTCAAAGTGAAGTGCCAGAGAGAGCAGAACCACAGCTGGACAGTGAAACTCCCCAGTGGTTTTGCAGTCTAGTAAGACTGACAGTGTAAAAAACATGGCTCAAATTAATTTGGAATTGAGTCATCATGGCACTCAGTCCTACCTGACACGAGTGATTTAACACTCAGGGGTGCTGCCATGCTGTGAAAAGGGAAAATGCATAAAGGAACAGCAACTCTCTGTGAATATATAACTTTTCCCATACTTGGAAAATATGGTTGTCTCTTTGCCTAGAGAAAGAGTCTCCAGAAGTTTGTCATGCCTTGCTGAATTCTGTGAATCTAAAAACTCTCTGCTAAAACTACAGGTGTTTCCAGTGATGCAAACACAATAAAAACAAGGCTAATTCACCTATGCACAGCTCCTGAGGGCAAAATAATCAAGTTCTGGCACTAACATGAAAAAAGTACTGACAAAAACTCTATTTGCAACTGGCATCAGAAATCCAAGACAAGTGGAACTTGCCTTTTTTTCCACAGGCCAAAGCCTGTAGAGTGCTGAATTCAGGGTTGTGCCAATATAGCAAATAACTACTGCTACAATCCAGACTAACTCACAGATTTGAAAGCACAACTCTCTTTACCAAAGAAGCATTCCTTCCAGAGCACTGTCAAATTTATTTCAAGTAGGTAAAAACATCAGTTTACAAAACTGAAACTCTGGTACACACAGTGTTGAAAAGAAGTTTCACTTTGAACAAAACTCCCTCTTCAGTTCTCTCTTATTAGGAACAAACTCTAAGAGTTAACAGGAGTTATTTCATGATGCAGAAGTTTAGCTGACAGAGATTAATCTGAATTTTGCAGCAAAAGGAAATACTCATGTGCTGAAAAGCACCCTCACTTAACCTTCACTCTTGTTTCACATAATCAGAACCCAGCCTTCCCCTCAGGTCTGGTTTTCCCCCACAGGCACCTCCTGGGTGGGACACTGATCCCAGACAGCTCCAACTGCCTCAAACTGGAACCAGACAAAAGATAAACTGTGTTTGTTGGGCAGTTTCTAATACCACGGCTTTTAATGTGTTTTGCAACAAACCAACACCAAGTCAATCCCTTCCCTGGAAGGCCAAGCCTCACCTCTCTGTAAATCTCTGCCAATACAATCCTTTGAGAAGCTTTCCTTCAGGTTAGTCATTATTGGTGAATGCACTTATTTGAAACACTACAGCCTCTAAATACTCCACTTCTCTGAACAGAGAGGAAAGGAAACTAAAGCAGTTACAGTAAAATGCATTCCCCATTGAAGGAATTTGCAATTTCCTCACTGAAATCAAATGCTTTGGTTTAAAATGTAGGTAGTCACCCTTAGTACATTCACCAGAGAGGTAACAACCTCTGAGCACTTTTGCTGAATTAACTTTAACTCCTGAGTTGTGCTGTCTCAGACCAAGCCACTCTAGTCCACAGCAGTGAAGATGTCACTGCTGTGCTTGTCCAGAGCACTAGAAATGATTCCCTTGGCCCAGGAGTGAGGGACACACAAATGACACATAACACTCACTTATGTCATTTCTAAGTCTGCTGCCACCACACTGGATGGGGATAAGCACAAAACATTTTACAACCATCATGTATGCTCACTCACCACACAAAATTAATATTGTTTTCAGTATCAGACAGCTGGGCTTGACGGAAATCTGGTTAAATTTTGTGTTTGGAATTTTGAAAATTTCCTTGTACAAAGAGATCAGAGTTCTTTTCAGCACCTACTAACAAAAATCCCAAGGTTTTACCCTGAAGTAAAACTCTCTGTACTTCAACTAAAGCATTTGGTTTAAAGATGATAATGTTACTTATTCAAATCATACAGGAACAGTGAAGACTGACTTGCACCACCAAGTCCCCCTGCCACACACATGGAGACTCTCCAATTCTGAATGCACATAAAGCCAGAAAATCTAAAAAGCAAGCCCCCACAGCTTGAACAGCAGCATTAACACCAGCAAACTATATCCTCCAGATGTTTCTGATAAGCACATTTTTCTGACTCTAAATGTGAAGTGAAATGCGTTTCAAAACTCTTGAAATAGGTGAGTAGAGAAGATTCAGTACAGATCCTGTTCACTTCAGCCTATGAACTGCATTCAAAAAAGGGAAAAAAGTTTAAGACAGAAAAAAGCACAGTTACAATAGTCTGGAGAAAATATATACACACGGAGTTCCACAATTAAACAGCTACAAGGTTACAGCTGGATACTTTTTCTAAGTAAGGTCTAAGACTTTAATCACCAATAAATGCTTACTCCATAATAAGACAACACAGAACTGTGAAACAAGTTTCTGTTTCACAGGCACATAAAGCATTCCCAGTGTTCTAGTGATAAAGTGCAAATATGTATTTTGTTACATCATCAGTAGAGATACTTCTGACCAAGACCAGCCACTGGCTACCTTTTGTTTAAAAAGAAAAAGCAGAATTCTCTATGCTGATCTCATTCACTTTACCTTTTTATTAACAGCATCATGGATGCAGTTAGAATAAAAAAGACTATTCCAGTTGGAAGGAAGCTACCAGGATCATCTGGTCCAACTGCATGACCACTTCAGGGCTGACCAAAACTTACAGCATGTTAAGAGCACTGTCCAAATATCTCATAGACACGGACAGACTTGGGCCAGGCTTAGACACCTCTCTAAGGAGCCTCTTCCAGTGCTGGACCCCTCTCCCGTTAAAAAAAACGCTTCCTAATGCCCAGCCTAGTCCACGTGTTTGTTTTAAGTGAACTTTGAGTGCACCTCTCTATACCTGTAAGAGCAGGGGGGCTCACATTTTACATCAGGACCACCTGCCTGTCTCTGACACCTGAAGGAATTAATTCATCTCTGGAAGCACGAAATCCCGTTTTGGTTAACTAAGCCGTCTCAGGGATGGAAGGAAAGCACAGCAGTTAAAGATTAAATTATCATGTCAGCGGGAATGCATCAGTGGGACGGCCGCAGACGCTGCCTCCTCGCAACTTCTCTTAGCACCAGCAAAGCCACACAAAGCTCGCTGGCAAGGAAGTTCGGGGTCCACGATTTATTCTCGTATTTTACTCTCTTCCCCTGAACACCTCTGAGCACGGCTTGGTATTTACTACAGAAACAACCCCAAGTTTGCCCACTGCCATTAGAAAGGCGGGGGGAAGCAGTGCAGAGGCAAACCCCGCCATCAGATCCCCTTTGCAGGCAGATCCCCTTTGCCCTGTCCCCACCCGCAGCTGCGGGAACCCCCCAGAACCAGCCACCCCCTCCTGCCTCACCCCGGGCCCTCCGGGGACACCGGCCGGGCCCCCATCCCCGCCACTCACAGTTCACGATGGGCTTGTTCTCCATGGTGTAGATCACGGGGGGCTTCTCCCTGCCCTCCGCCTCCTCTGCGGGGTCCATGAGCGGGCGGGGTCGT
>JBBMKD010000001.1:110074910-110085795 GCA_037834095.1 Argya squamiceps
GGCAGCCGCGGGGAGCCGGGGCGGGGCGGCCCCTGAGGGACGGTGTGTGAGGGTCGGAGCCCCCCGGGCCGCCCTGAGCGGTGACAGCCAGGGTGAATCACGGAATGGTCGGGGGTGGAGTGACCTCTGGAGATCCCTCAGTCCATCCCCCTGCCCAGGGAAGGAAACCCGGAGCAAGGGACACAGGGACGCGTCCAGGTGGGTCTGGAATGTCTCCAGACAGGGAGACTCCACACCTTCCCTGGGCAGCTGTTCCAGAGCTCTGCCAGCCTCAATGGAAAGAATGGAGGAATTTATTTCCTCCTTGTGCAGGGGTGAAATTTCTCATGTTTTTGTTCATGCCCATTGTTCCTTGTCCTGTCGCTGGACACCCCTGAAGAGACCAGGCACCACCTCTCGTCTTGGAAGATATTTATATGTATGGATGAGATCCCTTTCCAGCCTTCTCTAGACTAAACAGTCCCTGCTCCCGCAGGCTCTCCTCATAAAAGAGATGCTCTTTATGAAAATGAGTCTTATTTAAATTCTTTGCAGGACTTCTGTGAGGCTTTGATGGACTTTGTGGGCAGTTGCCCGATGTGTCATTCCCATGGCTGTTCCTGGGTAGTTTGGTGGGAATACGTGCATTAGGGATCTTATTTTCCACTGACTCCAAATATATAAATGAATGTGGCCCTTGAAGTTTAATGGTTTATAATGCAGGGTTTTAAATGCACAGAGATAATAACACCCCATGACACTTCTGTTGGGTCTAATTAGTGGTATTGGATCCATAAGATTGACCCTTGTTTTACTTTAGACTGGGATGTTGTTCCTTTCTTTTAAATAAATCTACTGTTCACCTTGGTCGTCTGCAGTTTCTTCAGAATCAAGAATCCTGAACTTTGAGGGTTTGCACTTACTGTCTTAAATAAAAGTGAGTAAGATCTAGAAGAGCATGTTGAAAGTAGCCTACCATAAGGGGTGAAAAATGGAAAACATTGTATACATGTGTAAAGCCAAATGTAACCTCAGGTAGGACTATTAAGTAAACTGTGAATTAATCATAACTCATTATTGCACAGTGACATTGTACTCACATGGTTTGGGTGTTCAAATATTGACAGAAGTCAATTTGTTTAGAATTTTCTTTCAGTAAAACCTTAACCCTGTTTTCTGGACTTAAAATGTTGATTCAAAAATAATTAAAGCATTCTTGTAACATATTTTATCCCTTCTTGCTGCTGAACTGAATACTCCCAGTTTTATCTCTACCATTTTACTGTGGGGATTATTGGTTGTTACCTGTTTGAATATTTTCACCAACATGTGCACAGAAATTTGCTTTCACCTTGGTTGTAACAAAGTTTGTTTCCTTGGCACAGTCAGACTTTAAGAATCTTATATAGAACAATAAAATGTTTTATCTGATTTTCAGGTTTAGGTGAGCAGCTGAACATGAACATTTTTTAGTGCTGTGAGAGTCAAGACATATCATGGTACAATTTGATTTTAAAAATGTCAGCACTTGAACACTGTTTTGCAATATAAGTGATAAGTGTATGGCAAAAATTATTTACTGAAACAGAAAAGAAAAAGCACTCTTTATGCACTTATAAAAAATAGAAATTCTTCTCAGTAAGCTCCAAAGTAACTCATTTTGTGCATCTGTCCTGAACAGCACAGGTAGGGAAACAGGAAACCCAAGTCAAATGCATTTATCCCCTTTTCTCAGAGATTAGAGCTAAGGCCAATAAGTTCATTGGGATTAACATTTTAATCGCTTTAGAATTTGGTAAACAATTCAATTTCCTCTCTAGTTTTTATGTTGCAGAATAACTGTTTCTCTTAAAAACAAACAAAACAAACAAAAAACCCCACAAGAAAAGAAAAAAACAAAAGAAAACTCCTGTCCTAGCCCTGCTTGCTGTTTCTGATAGCAAGTGAAGCAAATACATCTCCATTTGTGGTTTATTCCTAAACCATCTTCTCCCTCCCAAAATACAAGACAGGCTCATTAATACAGGCAAGAAGACTAAAGAAAACAACTTTTCGTTGTCTCTCAGGTGTTTAATTGCCAAAAACGCTTGAAAGTCTATTTGACAGGAAAGTGGAATTGACTGGTCTCTTATGGGAAAAGTAGATCTTTCATAGAAAAGTACGCAGAAAAAATTCAAGCATTTGGAAATTGGGAGTTCCACAATTTTCTGGTTTTATCTTGCATTTTGAAATGAATGGATGGAATTTTCCTTCTGGGGAAAATGTGGTAAAGGGAAAAAGGGACCACTTGAAGGCTAGCTGGAATTTTGCTTTTCCTTTTGCCTTTACACCAACTAAAATACTCTCTGTCTCTACTAGAAATCATTACATGTCTTAAGTGCATATTAATTTTATATCCACAAAACATAATCACTGCAGACACCAGGCCATTGTGGTGCTACAGTTCACTACAAATTTTCAACCTCACATCCATGGCAAGAAAAAATTTAATTCTTGCCATCAGTCTCTTTAGCCAAGTAGGTTCTTTTCACCATTTCAGATTGCTGGGTATAAGATGCCTAAAATTTTTGTGTTGCCACATCAGCCAGGGCAGAATTCTTCCTGCACTTTGAATGAGGAGTCAGTAGGAGAGGAGGAGCTGAATCTGGGGTAGTTCATGGCCAGGCAGAGGCTGTACAAGTGCTTTAATGTATCAGCAATGTCATTTCTATTCCAGCCACAGGCTTAGTGCCCAAGTAGGTCACCTCTGGGATGGATCTTTGAGGCACAGTGTAAAGGAGCAGATTAATCTAGGAGGCATCTGTATGACTGGATGGAAACACTGCATGTATGTTAATAAACCAGGAAGAGTTTCCTGGTTTCCAAGTCTGTGCATCGCATTTTCCTGTGGATTTCAGGTTGGTGTGGACAGAAGGTCACAGCAGCCTTTCTTTCCATCCCTTCTCCACAGCCTGGCACAGAGCAGAGGTGTGCTGATGGAGCAGGGCCATAGCACACACCACCAACACTCTGGGCTGGGTGTTGACAGGAGCAGGGCTCTAGCAGGAGAAACAACCTCAGAAAAACAGACTCTCTCCCAAAACAAGGCACATAAACTCATTATATTTCCACACCAGACTCTGCACATCACACTCATTTGGTTTAACTGCACTTCATTGACTCTTTCACCAGCAGAAGCTGGTGTCTCTTCTTCCAACTTTCACTTTGTCTGTGCATTTTGATTGTGCAGCCTTTTCACTTCTCCCTCAGTTCACAGCTTCTCTCTGCAACAGGATTTATTGCAGAGTTAGTTAGAGTAAGTTACCATACAGAATTCAAAATTTTCTCCCATCAGAATTTTGCACAGTTGTTCTTTCGTGATGTTTCTTCTTATTGATGACTTAGAGATTTATACACCCAGTAGCCCCTGCCACCAGGCAGTCCCATCAGTATTACCTGGCTGGCTTTGGGTTAGGCTTCATGGGCAGTTTCTGTGGCTTTCGGGAACTCTCCCTCCTAGAGGAGGAATGAAGTCTGACTTGAAAAGTGGGAATTGTTTCAGAGGAAGAAACTGGTTCCAGAGGTGCTGTTTGTGTTTATTGTGTGGTGGTTAATGTAAACCAAGGGTTAAATTTCTCACTGTCCTTTTCTGTTGTATTTTATATGCACAAACCCTGGCACAGGTGTCAGGCAAACAGAGGAAGTCAGCATATCCCACGTCATTTTCTGCTCCTGAATTTCCATTTCCTTCTTTTCTCCTTTGCTCCTCTTCCCTTACTGTTTTGTTTAAATGATGTGCTCTGCAAGGCAGGACAAGGAATTTAATTGTAAAATATTTGGTGCTTTAAGTTGATCAAAATAAAACAATGCTGTAGAACATATCACAGAGATTAATGAGCTCAGTAACTGCAAGAGAAGCAGCAGTGGTTTTCTGAGGAACTGGATCCCATGTCTCGGGTCTCCCAAAGGGCAAGAAGGTTAATTAAATCCTGGCTCTTTGTTATAACATTAAATCCTAAAATATGATGTCAGTCTTCAGGTCTCTACTGGGACAACTCCTGGTGAATTTCTTTCAAATATTTAAGCAGCAGGAAAATGAAAGGAAAGCACTTAAAGTGTATCCCTAATTGCCTTATGTTTTGATGCAATGTCCATTACAGGGGAAAATCCACATTTGAAAATGTTCCTGCTGAGTTTGAAAATTGTGACAACCATCTTGTTTTGGGGAGGCAGAGAGAGAAAAGATAAACAGAAAGAATGGTGTTGATGAAAGGAAATGATCATCAGCAGGCAAGGGTTTGATAGGAGGAAAGTAAAATTCTTATGCCAGGTTTCAGTCAGGATGAAGACAAAACCAGCAGTGTCTACAGGACAATTTGATTCCCCCTCTGCAGTGTTATCTGACTGTCTGTAAAATGACCAATAGATCCTAGGATCCCAGGATTTGCTAGCAATAACAGTCAGGAATTTCTTGTATCCTCTCATTCATATAAAATCCAAGTAAAGATTTACCATGGAAAAATCTTAATCTTTATATTCTCTATATCTGACCACACTGTAACATTTCTGCTGGATGTAGTGGGTTGAGCCTGGCCAGCAGCCACACAAACACTCACTCTCCCATCCCCAGCAGGACAGGGGGAGAAAAGAAGAAAAACAGAAGTGGGAATGCACATGGGTTGAGATAAAAACAGTTTCTTAGGAGAAGGAAAGAGAAATGAGGCAAAGGAAATCACTGACCACCTCTCACATGCAGACCATCCATTCTCCAAGCAGAAGCCACCTTGGAATCCAGAAATCTCCCTTTCTCTGTCCCAGTTTTTACTGGTGACAGTGACCTTATGGTGTTGTATTGTATGTAAGGAAAAACCCTTTGGCCAGTTGGGGTCAGCTGGCCCAGCAAAGTCCCCTCACAATCTCTTGCCTATCCCAACCTACTTGCTGGAGCAGAAGAGGGTCCAGTTCTGCTTGTTTTTACAATAATCTTATTTAACAGATTGGGTGAGTTTCCCTGCAATGACTTAGTGTAGAGTTATGCCAGAGATATTCATGAAATAATATCCAGACTTTGCTGTATTTTCACCACTACTTAAAACTGAGCCTGTGGATGGCCAGTCCTGGGTGGAATGGTAGGAGAGAGCTTATACATTTGCTTTTTTACCAAAGTTTTAAGTTCTGTCTGACCTGAAAATGATTACAGAAGAGAAACTTTATGGGGAAGATGAATATTTGATTGTAGCAAGGTTTGGAATGAAAAACTGAAGGAATTTCTAGAGAAAGCCTCCCTTTTGAGGCTGAGCATCAACTTTCACCTTTGGGGAAAGTTCAAACAAATTTTTCCAATGAGGTTAAAGGCTAAATCATTGCTTGCAGGGATTTCTTACATTTTCCTTTGATACTTTTGGTAATTAATATTTAGGGAGAAATGGATATTGAAGTCCATGGGCTTCCGTTGAGATGACCATCACTCTATACAGTGTTTAGGATTAAAAATAAAACAACATCATAACTGTAACTAAGTTTTACAGAATTAGTGAACGAAACTTTTCCCCAAAGGAAGAATCATTCAAGAAGTCAGGAGAGAAGAAGATGTATAGTTTTATGTTTTCACTTTGATTTGTGGCAGCAGTCAGAAAACTGTCACCAAAAGCACAGAAAGTTTAACTGAGGGAATTATTTTTTTAATTAATTAATGTCATGAAATCACAGCCACCTGCAGAAACAGAAAAAAAATGACAAGATTTTTATATTTGGGAAAATAATTTTATAAGATTGTAAATTCCTTTTTTTAAAATGAGTACTTTAAAAGCCACCTTGTCTTTTTGAATTAGTATGTCAGCCACAAATCATTAGTGGTACATAATAATCAGAATTTTGGCTTTTTATTTCATATTATTGGGAATGAATCATTGACAGAAATGTATTTAATAGCAACAAAACCAGCGTGGGGAACCTATTTCCATAGAAGCTCTTTTCAAGAGCATTTTCATTCCATCCATAGATTTCTGCAGCAGAATCTGCTGTGTTTTGTGAACTGTTAGAAAAATATGGGAATGCAGAGAAGGTGACAGTAACTGTGGAAAAGCTGCTGTGTGTCCCTGTTCTGAAACCACTGAATGACCACAGGACAAACCAGAGGGACAAAGTTGAAATGTGAAGAAGGGTCAGGAAAAGCAAACAGCCTGAAGAAGGGGAGAGAAAAAGAGAGAAATCATAGTAATGCTGAAAATATTTAAGAAAGGAGTCTGCAGAAATACTGGCCAGCAAGCCAGGGCAGAGCAGGTGGAGCAAGGAGGAGGAGATGCTCCCTGGCCTGGAAGGGAGAATCAGTGCCTTGTTATTTGTCCAGCATAATCTTCACAATCTTTTCAACATCAGTCTGTGCCTTGTGGGACTCCAAGAAACCTCCTTTCCTGGCTGTGCCTCTCTTCTAACACCCCTTGAGACAGACTTTCCTTCTCCAGTTTGCTTTGAATAGTTCTCTGAAATCCTACTCATCCAGGGAGGATGCCACAGAAAGGCAGCACGTTTTGAGTTGTCAGAGGCAGCTTTACCTTGCAGACATGAGAAAGGCATTTGGACTTAGATCAAGTGCTGAGTGTGTTACAAACCCACTCAGCAAAGAGGAACGAGTTCAAAGTGTGAAATTTTGAGTGGGAAAAAGTATAAACATCATTACCAGGATGTAAATGTTACCTGTCTAATGGTGCCAGCAATTGCTCTTGCTCCCCCTGTACCACATGAACCACATAAAAGAAAGAAGAGGAAAAAGCAGATGTGACAGCCCTTACTCCAAGCTAATTCTGAGACCAGAGGAATTCAATCTGCAGCTGAGCTATCACTGCCCTTGCCTCCTTTTATTCTCCCCCAACAGGTCATTTAGATCCATTTCCCAAGCCACTCAAACATATTTAGTAACTAACTAGCAATAGTGCAGTGATCTTGGAGCCTTTCACAGCTCCCTGAAATCCAAACAACTTTTTAACCAGTGTGGGGAGAAACAAGGTCAGGTGCCAGCAGGCAGAGAAGGCCCTCAAGCCCCAGGAGTTCCTGCAGAGCTCTGGGCTATTTTCAGAATGGACCCGAGCTGCAAAACAGAAACATTGCAGCTGCCAGCAGGGAGCCACTGGGCTAATTAGCAGGTCTTGAGCAGCAAGATTCAAACAGAGAGCAGCCAGCACTCTCCCTGGATTTTCATGGATGCTGCTCCCCTGTATGACCTGCCTCTGCTCCCTGAGCACCCACCTTTTCCCTGCTATCCATCCCTGCTGAGCATGGAGCTGTAGTAGCTGCCATAAGAATATCAGCTCAAACTGTGTGAAAATGGAAATCAATTCTCCTCACTCATGAGAGAGGTTTGTGTCAGGAGTTTCACTCTCATTTATGCCACGAGTATGAGTGGCAGAGAGCCCAAGGCAGAGTCCCAGGACAGTCACAGCCCAACATAATTCTGAATTTTCTCTTGAGACTGGAAACCTTAGAAGAAAAGGAGGGGTTTGTCTGGAAATTTACCCCATCCTGAGAGGAGTTAGAAGCACAGAAAGATGCACATTTGAACACTGGCTGTTCTTTGGAAAAGGGGGAGGTAAAGGGACACCACCGTGGGATGTTTCCATGCACAACTCAGGTGCAGGGGCTTTGGTACCACCACCAGGATGGTGATTTCATCACCAGACACAGGAAACCTGTCATGGCCTGCCATGAGGGCCTGGAGAGAGCACAATGTGTTTAGTCTGTGCACAGCCAGAGAGCTCCCAGCTCACAAGGTAATTGTTCATCAGCTGGGGACTCTCTCAGCTGGGGACTGACAACCCTTTCCTCCAGAATGTATTAATTTCTATTCCTTTGTACTTACTACACAATTAGAAAATAGATATATGGTCACTTTAAAAACCACATTACAAGGAAACATTATTAAAATACACTTTTACTAATTATGCTTTTGTACAAACATATCATAGTAGTTCTGGGTTGTTACTTCATTTATCATCCTTGTTAGGAGTAGCTTCTGAAGAGTTCTGAAGTTGGTAAGAATGAGACCATTAAAATTCTAATTCAATTTTCTAGACCATAAGGATCTATTCTAAGGATCTTCTAAGGATGATTGTTTAATCTGTGTCCATCACACCAGCCTGAGGAACAGCTCACACATGGCCAAGGGATAATGTAAAACTGATGGGAATAAGGAAAGATGGAATCTTAGAGTGAGTTATATGATTTTTTAAATACTCTTCTCTGCATTCATCAAGGGAAAGCTCAATTCCAAATTAGAGTGTAAAATTATTAGTTGTTAAATTAAAATGCATTATTAATTAGAAATTCGATTCCCTTGCAAGCTTATCTTAGGCAGGTCCTCCCTGGGTGGCAAAATTGAAGTACTACAAGAATAATGAAGTCTGAAAAAGAGTCCTGGAAAGCCATTCATAATAAGCATGGAAGTAAATATTCTGATGAGAATTCCTCCCCTTCAGAATCCTTATTTTGTTTTTGTGTCCTGCCATGACAGCAGGACCCTCTCAGAGGGTTAAATTGACGGGGTACATGTGATTTCATGGAGAAGGAGGAGGGCTAAACAACCAGAGACTCAGCAGCAGTGTAAGTTTTGAGATCATAAAGACATCCAGGCCACACAGGCTATTTCCACCATGGGTTTCTATTCCAGGCTTTGATCCTATTAGACCCTGGTGCTCTTAGTCATAAAGCTACTGAGACAGCTGTAAAACAAAATATATCATTGATGGGAGAGAAAGGACAATGAAATCTCTCATCAATTCTTGCTGTGATCACCACTGCCCCCCAAATAATACAGCAGCAAATATATCAAAGAGATGATGCTGATTAGATCCAGGACCTGTAGCAGCACTGCAAACAAACCTTCACTACTTTTAACACCCTTTTCAGCCTGAAGACACAAAGGTACTGAGAGCCTTGCCCTGAGCACCAAACTGAAGCTGGGTAAAACAAAGCTTGAACCCTCCTCAGTCAGCTGTTGAGAAATGAGGTTTCCTCTTGCAAGTGGAACAACAGAATTCTGATATTTTGTTTTTGTAAAGGTGCTATATTGTTATGATGTTTTGTGTCTTGAGTGGCAGTGAGTACTGCTTTGTCACAGGTTGCACACCACATACAAGGCCCTTTACCCTTCTGATGGGTGGAGTAGCAAATCTTGTCTGGGGGAGACAGAAGGGACAATTTGGGTGTACTGATGGTTTGGGTGACACTTCTGAACCTGTGCTGAAATCTCAGAGAAGCCCAAGGGAATTAAACACTGACTCCCATCAGACTGAAAAGGAAGTCATGTGACTAATCCTACTAGTACTGTAAAATTCCCAGACCTAACATTAGCTCCAGAGGTTACTCCACCAAGAGATCCCTTTGAGAGTAAGCAAAAACTCCCCTATTGCTTCCATGCAGTTTGTTCTCCCTAACCACGTTATTGCTCTGGAGTTAACAGCAATAATTTATGTTCCATTATGTGCAGTACTTAATTTAGATAGGTCAGCTGCCTCCTTGCATGGCTGCCAGCAGAAGAGTGTACACTCTCAGGAAATAACAAATTTGCAGGTTTCCCTTGCCTGCCTTTCTAATCTTACTGGAGTTCTGGGCCAGGGGTGCTGGGGGATGTGGTTTCTTTGTTCCCGTCTAGCAGGGAACTAACCCTGGTGTGAGCAAGTTTCCTCCCCAAAAATACAGAGTTCCAGTCTGCAGCACAGGGTTGTGTCTTGTCCACACCTGACACCTGAGGAATATTCAAAGACCTTTTCATAAAAGCATTTCTTAGCAGTTTGAAGTCTTACCCAGTCTTAAATTAATCAGAAAAGAAATGTGGGATTTGCCAGGTAAACTCTTTCATTGTGTTAAATTAGAGTCTTGCTCTGAACTTGCCTGCTGACAGAGAGGAAGCAGTACATCCTTCTGGCAGACTATGCCATTATATTCCCAATAAATGCTCTGTACTGAAAACATTCAAATTTTTAAACAATAGAAAAGAATTAAATTTTAAAAAATCAGAGGTTTTGCCACAAAACTTTGTAAATGATGGGAATTACATGATTATGTGCTGGGTGGAACATAAGAAGAAAGCAGCAAAACAGGAAAGAGTTTTGCCTGCCCATTCAGCATTGATTGTATTTTCCCTACACCTCAGTTTTGTGCAATTGTTTGAAGTAAAGCCTTCCACAGGTAGAAGAAAGCCCAGCTGTGCGTAAAAGAAGTCAGCCTTGTTTGGTCAAACATGACACTTGCAGTAGTTGTGTGAAGAGAGGAGTAACCTCAGAGAGAAGGATTCTCCCCCAGGGGATCATCTCAGCTCTGTGGCAGAGTGGACCCTACTTTTATCACCTCCAAAGCAGCTTTGCTGCACAGAGGCAAAGGGCAGCAGTCTCCTACCTTTGACAAGGAGCTCTGAGCTGATAGGAAGCGAAGAAGAATTAGCATTTTCCTGAAAATACCTGTGGAATTCTTATTTCATTGCAGCAAAGGTGGGAGGGGATTTGTATGTGTTCCTAAACTGATTAGTTTCTTTCTTCTACTGATCTTCCTTATAAATGGAGCAACCATGAGCACTTAACTAGTTGTAACTTCATTGCAGAAGTGAAAAAAAAAAAAAAAAAGAGATGTCACAACTAGGCCAGCACTGAATTTGGCTTTTGGAAGTGTTGCCCAACATCAGCAAAATGAAAAACAAAGGCAGTTCATTTTCACACTACAAGTCACAGCAAAGGAAAAGAACCTGTCCTGAGAGTGAGCTGTGCCCTGCACTGTGGAAGCTCAGACAGCTACAGGAGCTGAGCTGGGTAGACCACCAGTGGAAGCCATGGGAGAGAGAAACTCAAGGCAAGTGATGCCTTGGAAGGCTGACCTGAAACAGAGACTGGACAGAGCTAGAGAATAAAGTAGGTATTTATTGAAAGGTTTCCAGGATCCA
>JBBMKD010000001.1:110087213-110107738 GCA_037834095.1 Argya squamiceps
TGTTGGGGACACCAGACCTGGACACAGCACTGCACGTGGGGTCTCACCAGAGCAGAGGTGGAGAATCTCCTCCTTGGGCCTGCTGCCCATGTTCCTTTTGATGGAGGCCAGGACAGGGTTGGTTTCTGGGCTGTGAGTGCTCACTGCCAGTTCACATTGAGTTTTTCATTAGCCATCACTCCAAAGTCTTTCTCCACAGGGCAGCTCTCATTCCCTTCCCTGCCCAACCCATAGGTATGTCTGGGATTGCCCCAATGCAGATGCAGGACCTTGTACTTGGCTTTGTTGAACCTCATGAAGTTCCCACTGGCCCCACCTTCCAGGCCTGCCAAGGTCCCTTGCTGTGGGGTGTGACAGACCACAGCTGCGGCACTGCCAGCTGACCTCAGCTCTGCACAACAGGGACCAGGAGGGGCCTTTGGTTCAGATCAACAGCTGCCAACAGCTGAGTGGATCAACTGGTGGTTTAAATACCTCCCCAAGTTACACAAGAAGAGAGGGAATTAATCATTATCCCCTCCACATGTGGGACAGCTAAAAGAACCTGGGCAGAGAGCACTGGACTCTGACATATCATATAGGATATGATGAAATCCAGGAGAGCATTTCCTTAACCCATACCACAGCTATTAACCTTGTATCCACCTGCAAAATCCTGTTACACAAAGTTTTGTTTCACAGAGGCACACTGTCAGGCCTCTGAGAATGGATTCCAGTTTTAGAAGCACGTAGAAAGTGCATCAGCCTGTTCCTCACCCCAAAAGCCCTCTCTGCCCAACATAGCAGCACTTAGGAGGGTGGCACATCTGAACCACAAACTTGCTCCCAGTGCAGCAGCTGATTATATCTGGTGTTGGAACACAGCATTGCTTTTATGGAATTCCAGGCTGTTTTCCTAAATACATTAATGCAGTATTGGAAGAAAAATAGTGGAATTAGTGAGATGAAAGTATATACAGAAAATGCCACCACAACAAGCAGCCTCTAATGGTGTTTGCAACTTAAAAGAGAGGGTGCATAAGAAGCATAAAGGTCACTGTGATGTGGACTGCTCAGCACAGGAACAAACCACCTAACATTCCCTGTGCCTTCATCCATGGTGAAAACATGTTCTTCCATTTCCACAGCTCCTTATGCAGTGCTGGCTGTCAAACATTGCAGTGACACAGTGACCTCCCCTTTCCCATAAACCCCACTTCTCACTGCTTCTCACAGATGTAGTTGTGGTGTCTGACACTGGTTAGTTCCAGATCAAAATCATCATCCTCTAAAGGATCCAAGGAGAGCCAACAGAGGCACTGAGGTAAGAAAAGCTGTATTTGTGAGAACTCAAAAGTAACACAAAGTTTCTGCTTGCATACTTAGAATGGAAGCCCATCCTGTCCACAAAAAATAGGTCCTCCCACACAGTGACACATGACACCACTCATCTGTCATTTTAAGGCAGCTCAGCCCAACCCAGACTATTCAAAGGGGAAAAGATCAGGGAAGAGAAAACCTACAGGAGAAACCAAGAACCCAGTGCTTGCAGGGTAGCAAAAAGATGACCCAGAAATGTGATGTTATGACAGAAATGTCATTTGCTAAAGAATCACATAGGCTAAAGAGCTGATGGCCCAGGGGACAGAGCACATATAAAGGTACAGTGTATGATGTTAGTGGACATAGGAGGAAGTGCTAGTGTTCTAGTTGAAAAATAAAATGTTCTAGTGAAAAATAAAAACTTAAAAGATGTCAGATTTGACAAATTGGTTTAATCTACATCATCTCTCCATACAGCCACCCTACCCTGCTGCAGTGTCAACTTCTTAATTATACAACTTTGGGGTTACTTTAGAGGATTCTTCAGGAAAGGAAGATACCTCCCTCCCCCTTTTGATCTTTTGGAGGAGTCATACAAAACTTTATATATTGCTGCTATAGGTGCCTCAGTAGTGAACCATCCCTCTGCAGTTCTGAAGGATTGGCTTTGTGCAGGGAATGTCCACAGGGTTCATCTTGTTCTTGCCTCCCATCCCCTCAAAATGATCCATCCAGGTTATTGCTGCAGACATGTGGCCCTCACATGGGTCAGTGTGCAGGACTGAGACCAAAAAGCATAAATGGAAATTAAATCAACCAAAGCAAAAGAAAATAGCCCTTAGTTCATGTTTGGTTACAAAAATCAAGAGTGGCAAGTAGGAAAAGGATGCAGATCTCCCAGTTACATTATGAGCTGCTCATTAAACACTGGGAAAAAACCCAAATGTTGGGCAGTCACCCTTTATCATTCAAGCACAATTAAACCCCCTCTATTCCATCACAGTAGGTACAAAATCACATACAGTTAAATAAGCAACTGAAAGCTGAATGAGATTCTAATATACAGTACTTTCACAGAGCCAAAGCTATTTTATTTTACAAGACGAGGCTTTTGCATTCATCTTTTTTTTTTCCTGAAAGCCCAGTAAAAACAGCGTAAACTACTTAAGCAAAACTTAAGAGACAACTTACAAAGTAAAATTTGCATAGCACTGTAAATCTGCATTTTTGTTTGGGCACAGTTCTCTGTAAAAACTACAGTAAGTGACAGGGTCAGGTTTTCTTAATAGCTTCTTGTTTTTCACCAGATTCAGACACACTCCTTCTGAAGGTCATAAAATCAAGTGTAGGAAATAACTGTAAAAATGTACAAAAAATATATACACATGCACAGTAAATGCATACCCTGTATACAGTTTTATTACTCGTTAGATTTGGCTAATAATGATCATCTGGTGACTTGCTCTTCCCTCCAAATGACAGGTTTGCAACACATGAATCAGCTTAAGGAGGGCGAGTCTCCTCAGAGAGAAGGTTTAGATTAAAGCTACAGTAACTTGCTGGTGATCTGAGGAGTGAGCGAGTTCAGCATTCAGATGTCACAAGGGACAGCTCAGACACAGCTGAAGCAAAGGGACACAAAGGGACACTTGGCTTTCTGCACATGCACGGAGTAAAGGAGGGACACAGAACCCACTCATGCCTCAGGGAGGGAAATTTAATTCCTGATTAGGCTCTGCTGCCCACTCTTCCTTCCTTCACAAATTGTTTTAGTAATTAGCAACTCAGCATGTTTTCCTTAAGAATGCACACTGGCCAAAATGAAAAAAGTTGTGTAAGACTGAGAATGGGTAGTGGTAGCCCCCACTAAGGAATATTTCTAATTTAAATTTTAAAAGTATTATAGTCTGATTGCTGCTGAAGTGTCTAATTTTAAAATACATTTTTCTCCTAAAAAGATAAAATGCTGCTTCTGCTAGTGGTTTTTAGAAATAGACTATCTGCACTCAAGTGCTCTCAACAGTGCAAGTGCACAATTAATCTTTCTTTACTGGTTCAAAAACTGAGCAGTGGCTGGTAACTACAGGTATAACATTTTAAGAAATACAGGCAGCTTTCTAAAAGCCTAGACTAAAAGCCTAGAGAGGCCAAGGATCAGAGAAACACATATTTGTCTTAGATGCCAATCCCATGTCTTCCCAATTCTGAAGTATGAAATATTTTCATGACTTTTTCTGGTGGCTAACACACATGGCACAGACCCTGTAACCCTGACTTCCAGAATGTTCTCACCCCAAACCACAGCAACAGGTAAATAACACACAACCAACAGCCTGCAAGCATCTTGCTGCAGAGACAATCAGATAAACCAGCCTTAAGGACAAACAGGGCAGAAAGAGTCCCCATCTGAAACAAGCCCTTAGGAGGAACTCTGACCCAAACCACATGAACATGGCAAGGGTTATTCTGTAAGTTGTCACAGGGAGGTCTCACATCCACATTAGAGTCAGAGCTTGCCTCTCACATAGTTGTCTCTGCTTTGCAAAGCTCCTGGTGATCACTCAGTTTTCTCAGAGCAAGAATTTGGCTGGACCTGTCAGTGTTCCTGCTCCTCCCAGTGATGCACCTTGCAGAGTTCCTTCTCCCTCACAGCTCCCAGCACGGCTTCAAATCCCAGCTTCACTCAGCACCAGCAGTCCTGAAGCCACCTGTTATGATCAGAAGGTTCAAGCAGCTGTGACACACTGGGTGGGAGTACAAATTCAGCATTCCCATCACAGGGATGAGCTTCTTTGTGCAGGCACACAGCAGAAGTTGCAGCAATTGTCTGCTGGGAATCAGAACCTTCACACCAGGGGACAGAAGCACATGGCATCCAGGAGATGCTGTGAGATATCCTGCTGCATCCCATCTTCAAAGGAGATCAAGGAATGGATTCTTCACTTTGATCTGTGTTGGCCTCCAGCATCTGCATGAAACGTTTGGGTGAGGTCTGTGCCCAAGCCTGGCTTTAAACTTCTTAGCAAATACTTCTCCAAGATGCCAAAATGCATCAGATTGTCTTCAATCTGAAACAGTCTGTGTAGCATGATGTCAGCATTATTAAAAGCCTCCAACCCCACATTTCTTCAAAAGGTATATGAAGCAAAACCAGGCTTTGGGGTAGTCCCAAAAGAGTACTTTCAGCAAATATCTGATGGACAGTGACTCCCTTGCTTCCTCATTATTGTCCCAACTCCCTTTCACCACAGTGACCTGTTGCCAGACAGGGAGGGCCTGTGTGAACAGGCCTGGGATGGTCTTCTCTTCCTTGCTAAAAGTTTTGCTTTGAAGCAGCAAAGTTGCACTATCATGCAACACGAACACAACCCTGTCACTTCAGACCTAGAGCTGTCAACCAGCACCAAAATTCAGGAAGACAAAACCCCAGCCATGTGAGACAGCTGCTGTAGGACTGGCTGAACTGGAAAGCTCCAAGTTCCTGCTAAGAGGTTGTAACCAAACCATCTGCAGAAGATAAAGGTGAGCAAATATACAGACATCAGTGATGGAGATGAGGTACCACGTGGAAGTGAGCAGACACACCCACTTTTCCTGTGAATACCAGGCAATTAGGACACTGGCAGCAGTCAGATTCATTGGTCAGCAATTAAGTGTAGAGCCCTTCGAGATAAGTTAAAGCAGAACAAAGGAACATTGCCCATGCTTTGTGCCAGAGACAGATATTTTGCTCAGTGATGCAAAGTCAATTGCAAGAGCACATTCAGCCCACAATGAGCAAGAGAGAACTGTAATCCTACTGAGCCAAGGCCTCTGGATACCACATCCTTCTTCAGCATCAGCTCTTTGTGCCTTCCCAACTCAGAGATGCCACATGGCCAGCAGTCCCCGAGCTCTCTCACCAGGTTCTCAGATGTAGGTCAACATGATGCTACTTTGGAACTGCAAATCCCACTTGAAGAGCAGCATCATTGCTGTTGGTGACAATGCCAAGTGCTGCCAAGGCCAAGAGCATACATCTATCATCTGTTCATGTTGGTCTGAGAACCATTTCTCTTCGGAGTCAATGCTGAACTCCATGGCAGTCAGCTTCCAAGTCCATACTGGAAAACTCTATCTACTCCAAACAAATAAGCAATAAATGAAAATTCTGAAAGGTGGAGAGAAAAAACACTCCCATAGCTGTAAGTTTATTAAACCTAGCATGGTTGAAAAGCAAAAGACGAAAGACATGATATATTTTTGTTTATTATTGCTCTTAAAGGGCTTGGTAGTCAAATATACAAGCTATGCTCTATTAAACCAGAAGAAAATAAGATATAAAATCTATGCTCACTTTTCCAATCCAATCCACCTGCTAATCTTCATTAGTGACATTAACTTCAGCTACTTCCAGTCATCTTAATTTATACATATTCTGTGTACGTGTGCGCGCGCGTGTATAAAAACCCCTATTCGAGATAAAATTCAAAATTAAGAGATTCGTGTTGGTTTTGTACTGTTTTGTGCACTGCTGTAGGTTTCAGTTTTTCAAGTGGTTACTGATATGTCTGTTTAGAAGAGCAAAATTTAAGTACCTGATGATGTATTTATTATATTCTCAAAAAGAAAGCATGACCAATAAGTTATGATAAGAAAATATGAAATGTTGATTATTCTCCCCTTGATGTACATGCACTAATCCCATAATCCTGAATAGGGAGTTACATGCACTAAGAGGAGAAAAGGATCCTGTAAAGAGAAAGGCTATTAATTCCTTTCTCCTCTAAGCAGCTCCCCTCTTCTCAGCATTAAGAAGGGATTTATTTTGTGAAATTCTTGTCATGCCCATTAATATACTGCTCAAAATGTAAGTATAAAACATAGTCAATGGTCAGCCTGCTTTGCAAGCCTCTTCTGCTAAGCCAGTACAATTTATATATACTCAATATCATCTTCAGGAAGCAAGTATACAGCATTTGTAACATCTTTCTAGGAAGCAAGAATTATACCCATTACTGAATTACTTAAGAAAAAAAAGAAAGAAAGAAAAAAAAAAGACAGAACCCCCCACTGTTCTCAGTCCTCTGGTTAAAAACAGGGAAAAGCCAGAGTTAACTTTATCAGCATTTGGATGTCTGACTGTATTTGAAGACAAAGTACAAAAACATCCAGCAAGGAAAACAGAGTTATGGCTAGGCTCTGCTCTCCTCAGTTCCCAAACTGTATTTCAAATTCCACTAACATTTGCAACAGATTTGCAGCCCCTCTCTTAGGGAAGGTTTATTGAGGGGACAAAGATGACACACTAACATTGGGGGCCTGGGTACAAGGATTCAGTGAGGTGGAGTCCAACAGGAGACAGACAGAACTCAGGTCATCCTTCAAATGCTCTTGTTGAAAAGACCACAAATAAAAATCAAGTGCATGACAGAACAAGTGATTAATGACCCCAAGTAAAATATTTTTCTAAGTTACAAAATTGCTCTTCCAGTGTTTGAAAACAGAAAAACCTGTAGGAGAATAGGTTACATTCCAACAGTTAAGAGCAAATTCGGAAAGAAGGTAAATTATTACTCTCTTATCTTGGTTACTGGAGCAAAGATGAAAACAACAACCAGTTCTTTGATAAAATCTGCTCTTTACAAAAGTGAGATAAATATTCTAGTGGCAGCTGGGTTAAAGATACAAACCCTGAGGGTTAGCTTATGCCCTCAGCTGTAGATCTGCAACTCATTTCACCCACTTCTTTGAGCAGCCAAATGCAGATTGTGACCTTCAGACTTAAACATATAGGTATATTTACCATCTGTTTGCAAATATTTCACCAGTTATGCATACAGCAGCAACCTACAGAAATCTCTGAATGTGCGTTTGTAAAAAAACGGAAGGAAGAAAAAGAAACGAACAAAAGGAGACAGGTACAGACATGATTCTGAGCTCTAATTTTCAGTGAAGAAGACCAAAATGTCAACAAGCAAAACTACTTAAAATCCCTGAAGAGACCTTATACTCTTTTAACAGCACAGCTCACCTTGCAAAAAACTTGATGTGAACATATGAAGCATGATCAAATCAAAAGAGCAGCACACCCTATCCTGACACACACAGGGTAAGGTCCTGGCCCCATCTGAATCCATGCTGAAACTTTCATTAGAAGTTCAAGAGATGTCAGCATTCAAAATCTGACTGCTACAGACCTCTCCTTTTCACATTTTTTTTTTTTTACAAAAGAAGACATTTTGAAAACTATTGTGCTGATTTCTAGGCTGCCTCCCAGTTTACTGTGGGAGGTTGGCTGAACTGGACTTTGGTAATGACAGATGCAAACAGAAATAAAAGGATAATTGAAAAAATTTCCTTCTTTGCACAACTCTAAATCCCATGGTTAACCACTAATTAAAAAAAAAACCAAACAAGCCCAAATAGATTCAAAATTATGGAAAATGTTGTGAAACGGTGCAGACAGCACTCAAGACTGAAATAATATTTTGAAATTAAACAGCCTTGAGCAGTTAGCAGGAGATAGGATGAGAATTTTATCCTACTGGCTCTGTTCTATGGGATGTGCTGTTGGATAACATGCTGCTTCCAAACTCCACTATCCATTCTCCTGCATTACAGAAGTCTTAAGATGTTGCCTGAAAATAAAAAGTGTCAGTGTAACATAAAAACAGGATTTCATCTGTAGCCATGACAACACAGCCAAAAAGACTCTAACCCAATGAACACCTGTCAATTCATTTAAGGAGGGTGTTTTTTCCTGGCTCATTAGTAAGAGAAGTTGGAAATCAATAAACATTACGTTGGCTTTAGCAAGAGGAAACATTCAATGGCTCCTGTTGTAAAAGTGAGTGTAGTGCTCTTGACAGAAACCAGTGTTTTCAGTCATCTGAAGATACACGTGGCCATGGCCAATGCCCTCTTTTCTCCCCCACCCCAAGTCCCCCAAAAAAGCAAGAAAAATTAGTGTCTTCTTCCACCCCAACCCAGATTTTCTCCCATAGCTTGACTACAGTAATCCTTGAACAGGCAGAAGGTTGGTGCGTTCTCTTCAGCCGATGCCTCCAACTTCTTCATTCTTGGCTCAAGTTTTATTCATTAATATTAGTCATCAGTTATTAAGAAAAAGATAGTTTCTAAGTGTTTGTTGTTGTTTTTTAACTGAAGTTAATCGAATACCATAGTCTGGTTATGTGTGCTGAACTGCAGCTGTCAGTTATTCCTTTTTCTTGAATTCCTGGTTGCCATAGCTGGAGCCTTTTTCTATTTCAGTTACTCCTATCAGTCTACGAACTCCAAAGGAAGCTTTAAAATATAACAGAGAAATGAGAGGCACATTAAAACCAGTACAAGCATTTAGGAAGTTACACATTAAAGCACAAGCAGAACCCACGTGAGTTAACCCAATTCCCAAGTCAGCAGTAACCAAGAGTGCACTGTACAAGGCTGCACAGGGATCACAGGTCAAATGACACCCAAAGAGAGGGACAATCCAGATTCAAAAATATAAATACTGCTTCTCTTGGTTAACATGTAGCATGAACAGTGAAGTATATCCCCTCCCTCTATTTCCCCTTCTTTTATTGCTAAGGGTTTTTTTTTGTTGTTGTTGTTGGTTTTTTTTTTGTTTGTTTGTTTTTTGGTTTTTGTTTTTTTGGTTTTTGTTTTTTTGGTTTTTGTTGCAAGAGTGGTGGAGGGAATTTGGTGGTATTTATGTTTGGGGTTTTTTTTCTGGTGGTGGTTTTGTTTGTTGTTTTAATTCACAGACAAGTTGTCCAGTAAAAGTAGTTTTTCTTCAGGCACCATAATATTGGGCTACAAGACTCACCTGCTACTAGTACAGTTTTTGCTTAAAATATTAAGGCAAATTTGCCCAGATTGAAGCTTTTGAAACAATAAAAATGCTGTACAATAGAAAGAAAGACTGGTGAGTGAGCTCCAAATATTTTCCTCCAAGCTCCATTCTTATTAATTAATACACAGAACTTATTGGAGGTCAAGGATCTTGTTATGTGTCACATTGGGATTAGCATCTCTGTTTTTATTACCTGCTCCTACAAGTCCCAGGAATGCAAGGATAAGGAGAGGTGATCCACTTGCAAAAACTCCAAAGCCAAATGTGAAGAGAGGAGAGAGGAGAACTGTGGCCCAAAATAGAAAGTTTAGGAGAGTCCATGGTCTCCTAGGAGGTTTAAACTTCTTGCCAGGAAATATACCTTCTTGGTTATACATCTCTTGCAAAGCATCCTGGAGGAAAGAGAAAAGAAAACAGGTTCATAAAGTTTGCACCAAGCAGCCCACGATTAGTCAGCTCCAGGATAACATTAAGGACAGCATCTGTGGTACAAACTCATCAAGAGTGCACCCAATTCCATCTCCTGTCATTTATTTGGGCATTTCTGTTGACCATGCAAGTGACCTTCAAGCCTTAAGGCAATTTTGGCACCATCAAAAACTGACACTTTATCGTCCTCTCTACTACCAAGTACCTTCATCTTGCCTGTGAATTGCTTAGGAGTTTAGGGCAGCTTCTGGCCAGAGACCAGTTCAGACCCTACCAGACCTCTCAGCTGGGTGCTTTTCCTTTCTGTTTTTACTTCCAGAAAGGTCAGCATGATTCAGCAAAGGTGGAGGGAGAAGATGATGAGCTACTGCTCTTTGTAAGATAAACTCTCTCCTTAACTGAATCAGAGTTCAGATATTCAAACAAATTAGGCTGAAATAAATATGATGAAACTCAGAACAATTTGCTGCCTACCTAGAGACTGAGCATAAGCCTGGCAATGCTGCAGCACAAGTCATCAAACCTGGGGAAAGCCCAGGATACTTAAACTTCCTGTGCTCTGCCGTTTTCCCACAAAGATAAGCAATGCAGAAATCAAGTTCAATAATCCACCACTTAGGGCTGGACAACAATTACAGCTCTCCTCTACTCCCACAGAAGTGTTAAATCTGTGGTTGAGAAAATAACCATCTAAGGTTAGAAAAAGAAATGACACAAGGAAAAGCTCTGAGCCATCTGAAGGCACACTGGGCATGTCTATCAGTCCCTGCCATGGCACTGTCTGTCCCATGTCACACACCACTGCAGAAGTATCACCAGCAAGCAGAAGGAAAGTGACAGTGGGAGAAAAATGAAAGCAAAGAACAATTGCAGCTGAAAGCCAGGACCGGCTGTCCCTGACAGACAGTTATCACTCTTCTCGAGTGCCTAAAAACACCCACAGGGAAAATGGAGCTTTTAGAAATGCATGACAGAGATCCAAGAGCTGAAAAATGTAAAAAGACAGTGGATTGCTATTAGTCTTCCACAGCTCAGGCATATCTCTGAAGTCTTTTGTGCTTCCTGGCAATTTGAGACCTCACTACCCAGCCCTTTGCTGCCAAGGGGCTCCTCTGTCCTGCTCCTTCCAGCACTTTGAGGGATGGCCTGCTTAATTATACATAACATCCTCTCCATCCAGTGCAGGAGTGTGTATTATTCACTGCCTTTATACACTGCCCTGTGCAAGTCCCAAAAGACAGAAAAGAAAGCAAAGCTATTTACCTTTTCCTGGTAAAGCTTATGAAGCCAGTTTGCAGCTTCCTTTTCATCTTGAGGGATATCTTCCAGAGGAAATCTCCTAGTTTTGTAGAGAGATTAAAAAATGAAAAGAAGAAAAACAAACAAAAAAAAAGAATTAAGGGAAAACCCAGGTATTTGATTTTATCCCTCTGCCAGGGAAGATCTTCCACTCACTGAAGAGTATAAATCACAGGCAACACTGTCACTGATGGCAGAGGTCTTAAACACAGAGAACTGGGACTTATGAATCGGAGGTTTTAGGTTGGGAATTGAGTGCTATTTAAGACAAAAGAAACCCTACAAGCTCAGAGCACATCAGTAAAATAAGCATTTCCTATTGAAACACTGTTCTTCCTTCACCAGATCCACCACTGGCTGATTCCCAGTGAGCTCAGACTGAGGCACTCAGGGCTGGGAAAATCAAGCAAATGGAAAACCCAAGGGTAATTGTTTGTTACATTTTGGTAGTGAAAACCCTATTTTGGAAGTAATGGGAGAGTAATTAAGTAAACATTCCCTTTCATCTCTAAGGAAAACATCTGCAGTGAGTGCACTTGTCCCTCTTTGCCTCTGTAGCCCCACAGACTGAGGCACACAGTTCTGGGGGTGTGTGACAATTGTGCCCAGTGCCAGCCCTGGCCTGGCCTCACTGAGAACAGGTGCCTTGTCAGAATCTCTCTGCACTGGTGAAGAGCCAAGCATTCCCCTGCTTTCTTTTATTTTCTGAGGCCCTTCCCACCCAAACTCCTCAATGATTCTGTGAATATCTTATAACACATTTCTAATGATTTCTGCATCCCACAAGCTAACTGAACACCAGATCTGGCAGATTTACACTACATGAGCTCTAATAAGAGAAACTGCTCAATTCATATAAATAATGCTCAATCAAAGCTCAGTGAAAAGTAATTTGCTGAAAGGTTTCTGGCCAAGTTGCTGTGGTGTTGCTGTCACCACTAGAGGGGACTCACAGCAATAACATCTGGTGATTTCCTGATTATTTCCTCTGGAGGCAGTCAGGATAAAGACTGGATCCACTGCAGAGCTAAGCTGCTTACCTCTGCACAGGTAACTACGTCTGCACATACCAAGAACAAGAGCTTATGAGCTTCCCCTCTCTGAGCTACGGTAAGTCTGTTGGCAAAATAAGGGCATGTTCCATTTTCAGCAAAAAAAAATCTGTAAAAATAGTCTCCTTACTCTCATAGCTTCTTCCCCAAAACAGAGAAAAAGTGTAGAAAAGCAGCTTGACAATATTCATTCCATCCACAAACATTTTTTATATCAATATTATCTATCCACAGCCATTTGTAGGGTACAATTAGTAATTTTACCTGGCAACATCATCCTCAACAGAATTTTATAAACCCAAACCTCTTCTAACACTATTGAAAACTACATTTCTTTCCTCCCATTACCCCTCCAAGAAATGAAATAAAATTGCACCTCCATTAGCACAAAAGCATATTTATCTGAAGCCTGCCACAATTCAGTGTATAATTAATAATTATACAAATGTGCATCCATGCATGTGCACCCCAGATTCAGCTAGATATCCTACATGCATCTGCCATCAGTGTGGAACTGCCTGACCAGCTGTTTTGCTGGCTGGCAAATTGTCTGCTCACTTTCCTCATCAGGAATATGTTTGGCAAGTGTAAATAGTGGAAATGAAACCCCTTGCAAATGAGCAATGCCATTTCTCTGTGGACAGCTCCAGAGTCATCTTTTCAGCTGAGAGAATAAAATGGTGTAGATGTTGCAGCAACACATAGACCCAAGGCCAGAGGGGAAAGGTGTTGGGGGGGGGAAGGAGAAAGTTTTTTTTTTGGTTTTTTTTTTTTTAAACTTTTAAAAACCAAGCATCAACCTCATCACCAGAACACAGCAATGTTTTCCAAAGGGTGGGTGAATCCCCCAGAGAAGCAGAAGCAAACTGTCCAAAGAACTGTGGAAAGAATAACCAGGTCATGTCTCAGGGTCCAAACATAAAAGGGAAAAGAAGAAATTGAACAGGATTGGTAGTTTTTATCATCACAAGGAAGCTTTTGAAGCAGAAGGCAGCAAGGAGAAAGCAAGAAAGAGAAGGGGAGGGTGTGCATGCAAATGTGTACGTGCTGCATGGGGTTAGGTGTTAGCAGCTACCCTTTGAGGCAAAGGAACAGTGAGGAATGTGAGTAAAGTCCCACCTCATTCATATGATGTCTGAATTTCAGCATTTTTTTTTAAATTTTTAATCTGCTGATCAAACCATGTGAGTGAGGGAGAGAAACTGGCATGTAAAGGAGGTTTACACTTCTTACTACCAGGGACAGCTGAAGGACAAGGAGAAGTGGGCTATAGGAAAGGAAATTACCCTCTAAAATCTGAATGCACTTCAGTGTGCCAAATTGCATCTTAGGCCTCACTTTATCAGTATATGCTCACCTTACACACATATCTGCTTCATATTTCTTTCCATAAAGAATTCCTAATAAAGACGGGTTCTTGTTTCCTCTGAAATTTAGTGTTACATCATACACTGCTGAAACTGTTAAAAAAAAAAAGAAAACAGGGCTGTTACAGTAGCAGTTCTAGCAAGCACCTTCTGGCATCCTTGCTTGAGACAGCAACACAGCCTTGTGCAAGCCTTGCATTAATGATGTCAGAGCCCTTCACTATTTTGTGCTTTTCCACATCACATTTATCTGCACCAGACCCCAGACACACCCAGCTCTGTAAAACACCAGATGACTTGATGAACTAAGCAACATAAAAAGGTTTTTAGTATTTTTTAAGACTGGTATCTGACAGTTCTGTGGCAATTTACAAATTACCAGCTGATGGGCTGGATCCTCATTATTGCCAGCTCACTAATTGTAATGAACAAAAAAGCAGACTGTGCTGTGCTATACAGAGTGTGCTAAATAACACATCACAAGTGCTGCAAAGCTTGGCAGTACCTGTTCCCCTGAGACACTGGACAGCAGTGGTGAAACCTTTGGTTCTGGGCAACAGGTGGTATTTCAGTTTAGGCAACCCCTTGGATTCAGCTACTTCCATACTGATGCGGTGCTTGGTCTCTGTGAAACGAGTCCCTTCACAGTACAGCAGAAACTGCAAGACAAAAGCAAAAAAAAAAAAAAAAAACCACAAAAAAAACCCAAAAAACCCCAAGGATATTTTGAGATCTCAAAAGAAATCCAGCAGTACGCTGATTTTTTTCCCAAGCTAAACATACATGTGCATACACTTCAATTGTCTCATCTCTTCACCAAGTATTAGGTGTAAGCACCAGCCCCCAACTCATTTACCATTACCTTTACATTCAACAATACTTGTACCAAATTTAAGGTGACAAAAAGACAGCCCTAATTGTGGCATTTCGAATGCACAGAAATTAGGAAATTGATTCTCTCAAGTCAATTTTAATCATGATTTCAATTACCAAGCAGGAAGTCTTGATTTAAATAATCAATGCTAACTATATTTTGCACTTATATTTTCTAGTTGTTCTCCCTAGAGACTAGTCCTTGGTTCTCAGTTGTAGAATCATTAAAATGTATAGATTTGAAGCTCAAGTTCAGTCTTGAGATTTTCTAATTGGTAGGGTTTTTCCTGTTATTTCTTTTCTTCCCCACACTAATCAGGAAGATATATTCAATAGAATTCACATCCATATATTCAAGTAGCTTAAAATACATTCTCCAGATTCTTTTTCTATCTTTGTAATGGCAGAAAATTACAATGCATTCACAATATTCTAGTTAAAGGCTTAATGTTTCACTATTCATTTTAACAACTTGTACTGGATAATACTGAAAACTCAGTTAAAATACATAAAAAGCCTCTTAATGTTTTATAAGCCAAATAATTGTAGATTACATGTGATGCTATAAAAGCAAAACTGAGAATTTATCAAAACCTTTGCATTCAAAGCTCTAAGGTTAATGGATTGATTACACCACTGTGCTGCTGCAGTGAAGTCCAACAGCATTGCACACAATGAAACAGAGATGTTTTACCCTTGATTTTAAATAATGTCAAAATAAAAAGCAAAAAATCTAACTGCAGAAGCAGATAGAAGCTTGCCATTTGTTCTCAGAGACTTTTTGGGAAACCTGTAATTTCACAGATCAACAAACACACTAACAGGAACTTTCTATCAAAACCCATGGTCTGAGCACTCCAATTCACTCACTTCTCCACAAAAGATTTTTGTTTATGGGCCTTTTCAGCCTACCTCAGAAGATGTTATACAGATGGAGTAAGCAAATATAGGCTTTTTAATAGGTAAAAATAAGTCTGGATAAAATAGTTAAGTACCCCACAAGCCTGATTTATAAATTATTCTTAAGTTTCTGAACTGTTTCCCAAATGGCTTCCCTTACCAACAGGCAAATGGCAGTTTTCTACCAGCACATCCCAAAAGACTTCCTGAAAGAAAATGGCTTTACCCTGACAACACCTGGAAGTGAGGATACCTTTCTCCTGACACACAAAGCCACAGGTACCAATCTGTCACCATTTCACTTCCAGCAGCCAATACCAGAGGAGGGATTTAACACTTACCCACATATATTCAGGATAATCAGCCAAACGTTTCAATCCCTCAATAACTGTATCTCTGTCCTCTTCCCATTTCCTTTTGCAGAAAACAATCTCAAGGAAGTACCACGTCCAGCCAATGAGGGGCACATATAGCAGCTCTCTCTTAGCAAGAACTTTGGAACTCTTGGAGAAAAATAAAAAAAAGCGACAATCTGAAAAATGTCATTTGCTGATTTGTGCAACGAGGTCAAACACATTAAAGCTAAGGTGATGGAGTTGTATCTGGGAAATTAAATGCATGGAAACTGTTTATAGATGGGTTTTAAACAGACTGTCACCCTGCAGAGGAAGGGAAAGCTCGTGGCCCACATACCCCCAGCACTCCGAAGCGCTCCGTCATCGTCCAGCCGCACAGGAAGTCGATCTCAAAGTTGTGGTTCAGGATGATGATGACATGTTCCTTCCCAAAGGTTTTCACCGTGGCCTCGTCTGAGAACAGGGTGCACTCCGTGCCTGACCACCATTCCAGCAGCATTACCAACTCTAGCAAACATGATGAAGGTGGAGAGAGGAGTTAGGGCTACCCCTTGCAGAAAGCATTTCATGCTCAGCCCCATTCACTGCCCAGCCTCTCCTGACTCCCAACACTGTCACCTTCCCAAACCTACCCAGCAGAGATGAAACAAAAGCTTGGAATGGTACAGACCAAACCACATTACCATCCCTAAGCAGTATTTAAGGCACCAGACATATGCATTATGGATAATTTAGCTAGTTTTTAACAGCGACAAGTTTGGGCATTGCATTACAAATGCAAAATTTCATGACCACTGGAAAAAAAGCCCAAAGATTTTTATGCCTGAAAACAGACAGTGGAGCTGTTGATTGCTCCACTAAATGAGCACAGTTCCTCCCAGGTGGAATACAAATTATGCATAGATGCAGCCTAATGTTTTTACTCCACATGAAACAAGCCTTATGGAGGTAAACAGACCAATAAAGGTCTTTTAAAGGGATGAAGTGACATGGATCTTCTGTGATAGATTTTAATATTAAAACACAGGGCTCTAATTGTTCTGCATTATGATCATCAACACAGAGTTAAAACCAGCAGAGAACTGAGCTAATTTATCAAAATACCTGGGCAAAGACAGGAATGGTAAATTGTCTTTCTTTTACTGCAAAAGAATGAGCCCTTTTCCCTCCCTTTTACTCCAACTTTAAAGTATCACAGCAACCCTTATTCCACCCTGAACATTTGTTACCCTTTTTTTATTTTCCACCTCCCCTTTTTCATCATAAAACCCCCTTCCACTGAAATTCAGCATGCACTGCCTGTAGTTGCTATGGTTAGCTTATTTCCCTCATTTCAGTACATGGAGGCAGATGGAAGGCATTGCTTGCATCATGGGACAACTATAAAAAGTATGAGAATAGTTCATCCTCCCAGTAGGAAGATTTGATTCCCTGCAAACTGTAGTCATTGGTATTTTCTCATTTCAATGAGATATGAATGAAATAAAAATATGCTTGCACAAATATGGCAGTTAAACAGAGTCCAACCCTCCCCACATGACTACACCTGCAGGGTTGCCCCTCTGTTCCCTCTATCAGGCTCTGCCAGGAGGTTTTTCAGCTTCCCATTGGGAGATTCTGGTTTTGCCAAACAGGGCAGCACCTTTCTGCACAAGAGTTTCAGATCAGTGGGATCAGACAAGGTCATCTATCCACACTGCTAAACAAGAGTTTGGGATCCAGTCTGCACCACACCAGAGAGAAGGCAAACACAGTATTTAGGTGAATAATGGCAAAATGCAGTCCTGCTCTGCTGAGGGTACAGAGCTCACCTAGCACTGTTTTTTTCATTCATTACCACTTGCTCACCCACCAGGTTATTCCCCTGTATCACTTTCAGCACTTGCTCATTTGGAGGCACTACAAAGTTATGCACCTTGCTGGCCAAGAGAGCCAAACTCTGGTCAACAGGAAATAAGGCAGAGGAAAGACAGAATTGTCTTGTTCCTTTACACCAGGTACAGGTTTCTATCATTGTTTTCCAGCTTTGCATGTTTTGTGATCACTTACCTTCCTTTCTCTGGTTATCCTGGCTCAGTAAAAGGGGAAAGAGGACAGCAAGAGTGTCCTCAGAGCACCTTTCAAGCAGGTGGCCAGGAGGATAGAGCAGTGGTACCAAACATCGTGGTACTCTGAGCAATTTTCCCTTTCCATTGCTGACTGTGTACCAAGGAGGAACATCTCCAGTACCTGCTACATTTTCTTACACAAATTATAATCACCTGAGTGTGTTTCTTCTTCAAAATCAGGGGAAAAAAATCTGCAGAGACCATGTGAACGACATTCTGCAGAACATTTCCTTCACCTTTCTGCCTAAAACAGGGGAGGATCTGCCAGAGTTCATACTGAGACAGGAGGGTTGATGAGCCAAAGGATTAACAGCAGGAAACAGATTGTCCCTTACAAGTGTGCTGACAAATGATGTAATTATAACCAGGAGTGGGCTCGTTTCCTTTTTTTGGTGTGTGGGTTACAGCTCCTTTGCGTGGCACTGATCCTGCCACTGCTACAGCAAGAACATCCTTCTGAATGAAGGAATGGGAACACTTGCACTGCCCAGGAGACTTCCTACAGGGAGCAAGCAATACCTGGCTTCAACCACCCCCTGCAGCTGGGCTTCCCACACACCAAAGCAGGTGCATGTACAGCCTCAAAGCCCCCTGAAAACAAAACAAACAAGGGGCACAGCAAATCCCTCAGCTGAAAGTACCAACATTTGAGAGGTTATTTTTGCAACTGGACTAACCCAAACACGCTGCACTCTCCAAGGGTGAGACTCATCTGAGAGGAGCTGACGTGGGAGAGCTGCAAGTACAGATTACCTGTCGTGAATTTATGGGTTTATGTTGGGGCCAGAGCCTGAGACATTTCATTCCTTCCTTCCCCAAATGTCTGTCAGGACCATTTTACAGAGTCTCTCTCCCTCCCCTTTGGAAGCTGGGCTTTATGTATTTGAGAGAAGATACAGTAAAAACAGAGCCTGGTTTTCAGTACAGCCACACACCTGTGTATTGTGTATTACCTGTGTATCCCTCCCTGATATCTGTGTGATACCTGTGTATCCCTCACTGACCCTCTGCCAGCTGGGCAGAGCAGCTTCTCTTACAGACTCCCAGCCTAAAACCACAAACAGCTTGGAGAAAGTGAGCAAAACATAGCACCCAGAGCAGAACACCAACCTACAGGTTCCTTGCCAAAAAGCTCCTCCATACTGAAATATATTTCATTATGAATGGCAACACTGGAGCTATTGCATTTACACAGCTTACCTAAATTGCCATATATCACAATTGAAGAGCATATTCTGTCAGCTCTTCCACTACAGGCCATCAGCTCCCTGCAATCCCACATAACATTTACATTTATTTTCATAGTTTAATTTCCCAGTGTTTTAATTTATGACTGGCTATGCACTAGGGGTTATCCTACATACAACCCAATTTTCTACTCAGCTTCTCCAAACCTCTTTGAACAATGGTGTGGGTTATTTCCAATGTTTAGAGGATATAAACCAGCAGCATTTGAAATGTGATTTTTTTACGCACAATGCTAACTAGGGCTTGAGCCTAAAGCCTTATAGGAGCAAGCAGCTCATATCCTCAGAAAAGACTAACTATTAGCACAGCAATAGTTTTCAGCATGAGATCAGATTCTTGATTATTGAAAGCACAAAGAAATTCTTAAAAGCAAATTAAAAATAAAAATTCCTAAATGTCCCCATTTTCATCCAACCAAACTCATTTTGAAGTTTCTACTGAGCTCTTCTATTACAATAGCTTTTTTCCTGACAATTTGCCTGCTAGTCTATTTAACTTCCTCTCTCCTGTGCCTCTCAGTAGGGAGGACAAAAAGGACAGTAAAGGCAGGGACAAGAAGCTTAAGAAGAGACTGAACCAGACACCTCAGAGAGGTTTTGTTGATGGTACTTCATATTGATGATTTAGGAAATGTGGGTGCCTGTCAGTGGACTGCAGAGCTGTAATTTCAGTGCTCATTCTGGTGTGACTCATTTACCCACAGTGGGAGTTGGATGCTGAGATGAGCACCAAGGTAAGTGGCCGTGCACACTGGGAGGGGATGGAGAATGGAAACTGATTAGATGATTCACTGCTGGAACAGGAGGTGACATTTGGGCTAAAGGAGCCTTCTAAACACTCTAAACACATTGCAGAAATCCAGCCCTCTGTTAAGCTCCTGAGGAGAAGGCAGCATCCACAGGGAGGAAGTTTTGCAAAGGTCTGAAAGAGGTGAACAAAGACGCTGCACTCAGTGCAGAGCTGACCCACGGGCAGAAGAGGAAACACTGACAAACTGCTCACAAGAGGAGACCCTCAGAGATGGGCACTGAAGGGTGTAAGGGGATTCTAAAGTTTGTCACACAGCTCAGCTGCAGAGACATCTACATGAGATACTGCAGGATAGACCTCTCCCTCTGCAGCCCACACAGTAACCTTGGACTCTTTTTGCAAAAAAATTGCTCATACGCTCAGTACCTGAGCCAGTATCACAATTGTCCCTTAGCACAGCTGCTGATACTGGATGAAGATGGCATTGAGACAGAAGTAACAACTCCTATCAGTCCAGATAAGTTTGGAGGTGCAGAGGAGCTTTACTTCCCACTTTTTTTTGAATGACAGAGTGCCAACGCACATCAGATTCTTGACTTCTGTATGGTTTCCCAGGGAAAAAAAAGAAAGAAAAAAAAAAGAAAAAAGGAAAGAAAAAAGGAAAAAAAAGAAAAAAGGAAAAAAAGAAAAAAGGAAAAAAAGAAAAAAGGAAAAAAAGAAAAAGAAAGAGGAAAAAAAGAAAGAGGAAAAAAAGAAAGAGGAAAAAAAGAAAGAGAAAAAAAAGAAAGAGGAAAAAAAAGAAAGAGGAAAAAAAGAAAGAGGAAAAAAAGAAAGAGAAAAAAAGAAAGAGAAAAAAGAAAGAGAAAAAAGAAAGAGAGGAAAAAAGAAAGAAAGAGGAAAAAAAGGAAGGAAAAAAAGGAAACAAAGAAAAAGGAAACAAAGAAAAAGGAAACAAAGAAAAAGGAAACAAAGAAAAAGGAAACAAAGAAAAAGGAAACAAAGAA
>JBBMKD010000001.1:110107838-110125294 GCA_037834095.1 Argya squamiceps
AAAGGAAAAAAAAGAAAAAGGAAAAAAAAGAAAAAGGAAAAAAAAGAAAAAGGAAAAAAAAGAAAAAGGAAAAAAAGAAAAAGGAAAAAAAAGAAAAAGGAAAAAAAAGAAAAAGGAAAAAAATAAAAAAGAAAAAAAGAGAAAGAAATAAAAAAAAATTTAAAAAATAGGCTGTTCTGACCTGCTCTGAAAGAATCTACATCTAACTTATCGTTTCTCTCATTTCAGTGTGCAAACAGATACATGTGCTTTTTTTTGTTCGTGGTTTTTTTTTTTTTTTTTGGTTAACAGAAGCAAAACCAAGAAAAAGCCCTCCCCAGCCCCACCTCTGTCCATCCCTTTCCATCCCAGCATACTCACGGCTCCAAAGGGAATAGGCAAGGCGACAGTTTACTCGGCGATAAAGCTGCTTGTTGATGGGCCAGAGGACCAGCGTGCATAGTTGAATGAAGTTAATGATCAGTCCACTGACAACAAAGACGAACCCAATGAGGAGGTGAACTATGAACTGGGTCTTCAGGAAGGCAATGAAGCCCATGATAACCACTCAGAAGCGTGTGCAAGGGCCGTCACTCAGAATAACTGTCCTGAAAGAGGGGGAAAAAGCAACAGAGAAAAGAGTCAGAGAGTGGATTTACAAGGTCTGAGGAAGGACAAAGCAAAAGCCCTGAAACAGTCCAGGCTCATTCATCAAGAGGAACCCAACCCAATAAACACTGTGCTCTCCAAGCCTGCCTCATGCAGATCTTCACACAATAAACTGGTGAATCCCTGCCCAAAATAGGAAGGAATCATTATTTACAATTTACAGCCCACCAGGAAGATTACTGTTTGCTGAAGAGACTAATCTCACACCTCTCTCCAAACAAATACCACATAATTGGGAGTTAATGCTGGGAGGAACACTGAGCCCTGCACTCACAGTGAGCAGAGGGGCCCTGATGGGCAAACAGGGGCTGTATCTTTAGGGATGCTGTCCTGAACTGCAACAGGAGCCTCACTCTGCAAAGAGCAGGGCTGGTCACACACAGCATCAGTCTGGCAAACACTGAGGCATGGAAATGGAAATCAGGTATTCCCACATTCAGAACCCATGCTGGTGCAGGATTAATAACCTCTCACTTTGTCAAGCCACAGTTCTTTGATCAAATATTCCAGTTAGTGTTGGGGAAAAATGCAAAATGATAAAAAAGCCTTAGGCTGTGTAGCAGTACAAACTTGATATGAAAAGGGCATTGGTGCAGAATCTTGATTCCACTGAATTAAAGCACTCAGCTCTGAGCATGTGCCATATTTATACCAGGTGCAGAAAGACTGGCAATGCCTGAACCAGCAGAATGCCACAGGAGCTCAGACAACCTGATCCACTACAAATCCTGCCAGCACAACAAACTGTTAACCCAGCAAACTGTATTTACCAAGCCACCAAACTGAGTTTATTGCAAACCCCACGTTATCCAGCACTGGCCTGTTTGACCTGTAGGGTGCTGGAAGCCCTGCAAGGCCAGCCAGGCTGTCAAACCACAGCTTCGAGGTCTCACCCAAAAAATAAAAGCTTGACCCTGATTTTCTGCCACAGCTTGCTGATGGTTTTCATGCTCAGCTTTTACAAGTGTGGCAAATGACCAGATCAAGCAGTAGATGGTAACAAATACTTTTGATAAATCCAGCATCCCAAGGTGATGTGGACCCGCTGTCCAAAAATAAAGTCCCTGCCAGCTGTGAGGAATCAAATAATTTTCACTCACCACCTGCTTACAGTGTGCTGCTATTTATAAAACTCTACAGCAATTTTATTCTGAAAGCTTGTTTTCTATCCTCTCTTCTACCAATCAGGTACAGGCTTTCAAGGCACAGAGTGTCTGGTTTTTGCACAATTAATGTCCATTTGCATCATTAGTAACTACCCACTTCAGAAGCACATTAGAGAGGCAAAAAAAAAAAGCCTGGTTGAACACAGCCAGTATTGTACCTACCACAGAAAGCAAAGCAAAGCAAAGCAAGATGAATAGTATTGGAGCTCATGATAAATAATCTAAATTCTCTCCATGTTTTCCTGTAAGGATGAAGGAAATATTTCTTCCACTAATAAATTGCTTTAAGAACAGCTGTTGGGAAGCAGAGACTTCTGTTTGTAAAGGAACAAGTGGAGCCCTCCTTCCTCTTCCCTCCCCAAAACACTGCAGTTGTCTCACACAGCCAAAGCAGCACACCAGTGTTCACACACTGCTGTGTGAGGGAGGCAGCTGTGGCATCCAGTGACTCCCTAGCACTGGGCTGGTTTGTCTTTTCCATTGGCACACTCTAATTCCACTAACACACTGCCAAACATTAAACACCAAGTTCTTCACTTCCAAGACCAGAGTCATTCTCTTCATCTGGAGTATCTCAAAATCCAGTTCAAACAAACAAGAAAAGAACGATTCTCTCCACCTCTGCAAGATATTTCTTGAGTTCTTGCTTGCCCTCTGCAGAGTCATGTGCAAGCAGCTTTGCTGATGACTCTGTCCAGTGTCAAACCATCCAAAGGCTGGACTTGAGGATCTTGGAAGCTCTTCCAACATGATTCTATTTATCTATGACAGTCATTAGAGCAGCACTTGCAGCCTTTTTCTGCACAGCTTGGCCCCTCTCAGACAGGGCCACAAAGCACACACAAATGGCACAAGGAGAAATAGGAATGTCAGGTATTATCTGTCCTCAAATAAAATGGTTTGGCTCCACTTCCACAGCCTCTTGGCTTTGAGCAGAGCCTGTGGCACTCTGGTATTTGTCTCTTACCTTAAGGACATTGCTGTTTTTCATCCCTCCTTACATTGCAGCAAAATGGTTTCATCAGCTGTGTTAGGCATGGAAAACAGGATTGATCACTCTTGCAGCAGCATCCTGCCCCACATGCTGGGCACCACAGAATCATTCAGGTTGGAAAAGCCCTCCAAGATCATTGAGTCCAATCTCTGACCAACTACTACTTTGTCAACTAAACCACAGCCCTGAATCTCACATCCAGTCACCTCTTGAACACCTCCAGGAATGGAAACTCCACCATTTCCTCAGGCAGTTTCAGTGCCTAACAACACCTTCCATGAAAAAACTCCTCCTGATGTCCAATCTGAGCCTTCCTAGCACAGCTTGAGATCACTTCCTCTCATCCTGTTGCTGTTGTCTGATCCTTCCAGTTTTGCTGCTGGACACAGAACCTGCCAGTCTCTGTTTTGACAATCCCTCACTTAACTCTATTTGACTTTTAAGATGATTAGAAGTTAACCTTAATCCAGGAATTCTTTCGTTTTCTGAAACCCTGCCCATGTAAGCCAGCCAGGCAATTTAGGGACAGGGCAGCAGGCAAGAGGTGGTCAGCAGCTGTTCTGTTGTATCCCATGGTCAGGGTGGGGGGAGGATGGGGAAATCAGTATTTGCTGAAACGAGGAAAAGCACCACTTCTGCATTTGACATATAAATTAGGATCAGCTTAGTGAAGTATCTAGGAAGTAAACATCTGCCCCAATCTAAGACAGCAAGTCTCAGCACTATTATTTTTTTTCTTTTTTTTTTTAAACCTACCCATATCATCTGCATTTTTAAAGACCTGCTGGCAATATCTCATTTTTGCCCTTGTTTTCCTAAAACACTGTAACTTCCCTGCATTGACCTTTTACCACAAAACCTTCATTTCCTCCTGTACAGCCACACTGAGAAATGTGGGGAATTCTAGTACTCTCCCTGCTTTCACAGAATCAGAGAAAGGTTTGGGTTGGAAGAAGCATTAAATATCACCTATTTACAACCCCCACACCTCCCACTAGACCAGGCTGCTCAGAGCCCCATCCAGCCTGGTCTTGATCTTTTATCTGCTCTGATGAAAAAGTTCTTAAATGCTTTTGCATCCTTCAGGGCTCTCTCCCTTATTTCTATGCCTCTCAAGAAAAAGGCAAGGAGACAAATGTCTTGGTGTGGTGGGCTGATCCTGGCTGGAGGACTGGTGCCCACCAAGGCCACTCTGGCACTCCTCTCCTCACGTGGACAGGGAAAACACAACAAAAGGCTTGTGGGTGAAGGTAAGGACAGGGAGAGATCACTCACCAATTACTGTCATGGGCAGAACAGATTCCATGTGGGGAAATCAGCTAAATTTCTTACAAATCAAAGCAGAGTGTGGTAATGAGAAATAAAACCACATCTTAAAGCACTTTCTCCCAACCCCTCCCTTTTTTGTTGGGTTCAACTTCCTGATTTTCTGTATTTCCTCCCACCCAGCAGTGGATGGGGACAGGGGATGGGGCTGTGGTCAGTCCATCACTCATCTCTGCTCCTTCTTCCTCCTCAGAGAGAGAACTTCTCACACACTTCCCCTGTTCCAGAGTGGAGTCTCTCCCACAGGAGACAGTCCTCCATGAACTTCTCCTATATGAGTTCTTCACCAGCTGCTCCAGCCTGGTTCCTTTCCATGGGGTGAAATCCTTCAGGAACAGGCTGCTCCAGAGTGGGGCCCTTGCAGGATCAAAGGTCCTGCCAGCAAACCTGCTCCAGTCTGAAGCTTCCCACAGGCTCACAGGCTTCTTCAGGCTTTTGTGGGCTCCTCAGGGGCTGCAGATGGATCTCCATGGGCTGCAGGGGCACAGCTGCCTCAGCAGGGTCTGCAGGGGAATCTCCACTGCAGAGCCAGGAGCACCTCCTGCCCCTCCTTCTGCACTGACCTTGGAATCTCCTGGGCTTCTCCCACATATTCACACTCCTCTCTGGCTACAATTGCTGCTGTGGAGCTCTTTCCCACCTTCCTCCTCCAGTACACTATCCCAGAGGTGGTACCAGCATCTCTGATGGGCTCAGCCTTGGCCAGGAGGTCTGTCCTGGACTCGAGGACAGAGTTGTGTCTTAGCCCCATGCTCACATGGATTCTATGGTTTCCAAAAGATACAACGTGCCTCTCAGCAGAAGTCACAATATAACCATTCTCCTTCACCCAGCTTTCTACATTCATGGAAGTCCTAATGATTAAACTTCCTGGAGACTTCTACCTCTGCCAAGTGTCACTGGAATGTGCCAAGTTCAAAGCCATTAGAAGGGAGAATGACAGAGAGGTGCAACTGCATCAGCCCCATTTCATCAAGAAATCAGGTTAAAAAACCCCAAATGCACAACATGCACATTACAGCATTTTGTGACACATAGCTATTCATGAACTCAAAATTAAAAATTAAGCCACTAATCATTACAAGCCACTATAAGACAGTATATTCCGTTTGAACTCCAGATTTTAATTAATTTCTTGCTCTCATGTGTGTGCAATCCCTCTGAAGTTCATGATGTTTGTATGAATATGAGCATGAAACTAGAAACTGGTCTACTGATCCTAATAGTCCAACCCAGTGAGACTTAATGTGCTTGACAACAACAAAAACTGTGGCAGGAAGAAATTTACATGTCTAGACCTTCGTCTTCAGTTTTTCTGAACATGCTTTTGCCATCTCTGCTGTGCCATATTTACCTCCACCCATGAAACCAATTACAGGCATCTTTTGCCCTGAACATCTTGTCCCCACCCTGAAATCTGGTATTTTACCTACTTTTGCTGTTTGAGAAACGAGCAAAACTTTTAGATCACTGAATTTTACCTTTCACCATCACATTTTAAAATACTGTATTTTTCAGATGAAGCTTTCTAAGCTTCCTTGATGTCTGTATAAACTTGGCAAACCCTGTCTGAGAGGAAAGGTTAATGATGTTGCAAGTCAGAAGCAGTACATAAAAGGCATTTTGTTGCCCATCAAGAGTTTCCTGACGATTTTTCAGAATTCTACAAACACTGCTCATCAAAAGCACACAAATAAAAGCTATTTTTCATTCGAAGTGAGATCTACCTGTTGCATGAGCTGCTTCCTGAGTATGGGGACAGATAAAAGCAGCAGAAACCAGGAGCTCAAAGCAATTGCTTTTTCTTAGTATACTTTCTATCCTTCCAACCTTTCTGATGACCCAGCTCAGGCTACTTCTCTCTCAAAAGTGTGAAAATCACCAGCCTAAGTGTCTGTTCCCCCACCTCTCCCTCTGAGATCAGAAAACCCAAGAATATTCAGCAGCTTCCCAAGAGTCAGGGCAGAGACATGAAGGAAAACTTCCAATCATCCTGTCTGTACTTCTCTGTCAGATAAATAAAAGTACAGATCCCAATCTGATTATTTTAGAATCCTTCAGAAATACCACATTGCCACAGGGGCAGTAGGTTATTTTCCTGAACATTTCTGGGACATTCCATACAAATACATATTGATCATCTTATGATCAATGCTTAGAAGTAATCAGTTACCTCTAAGAAATAATTTTTCCTTGCAGAAAACACAATACTCTTGTAGCTGAAAGGCAAAAGTGCAGTGGCTTTTAAAAGGGAAATGATATATTCATAGCAAACAACCCTGATAAGAAGAAAATATTCAGGAAGGCAACAGGTTGTTGGACTCTTATTTCCTGCCCTGTACCACATCTCTTTCTGGTACATGAAGAATTTAGGAGCCTGACCCCCGTGATGGAGAAGCCACACAAAACCAATGGGGAGAGTATTTACCCAGGGTTTTGCCCCAGACTTTAAAAAAGCATCCCAAGACTCCTGCCTACTCTGCCATGGCACCACTAAAAGCAATCTCCACTCAAGCCTCATTTATTTTAGAACCACCACTGGCAACCACAGGTGTCTAAGTAGGCTGGAAAACAGAGCTTAGATCAACAGCAGTGAGTCAGAGAGAATAAGCAAATAAGCAAATAAGGTATAACAACAGCTTTGGTACCCATTTGAACAGTCTGTACCAGGGATTCTCCAGATAAGCTGTAAAAATAGACAGCCACTCAATTGCATCCCACACAGCATTACAAACTGTCTACTACAGACCCAGCCTTTTAAACCTAAGCATGACAGAAAGATTATCTTAGTTTCTCACACAATACAGGTTTAATTTCCCTGAACATGTCTCAGTGAGATGCAAGGCTGATTCAGAGTTCATTAAAAATCCTGCTTGTCATGAATTTTTAAAATTGAAGGGTAGGGAAAAGAACCTTAAGCTAAACTGAGGTCACAGAGATACAAGTTTGTTTTTGAGCTGTAAGAACTAGGAATAAGATCTCAAAAAGAAAAAATGGTACCATCATGAAATCAGATGGAAACTCATTCCTTGAAATGTTTTCCATCTTGGTCTTGAAACAGCACCACAGCCAACTTCCAGAAAAGGTCAAGAGTGAAAGATTATCACCACTATCTGTCTGAAATATACTCCTTACTTTGGGCTTGATCTAAAGGCATTCAAGCTACAGAAACTTCCACTCATGTCAACAGGTTTGGCTCAGTATCTGTAGAGATTTTTGGTAAGACTATTTCCATCAAATAAAATGCCTTTGACACATCCTAATGAGATGCCAATACTTTGAGGTTAAAAAAAAAAGAAAGAAAAAAAAGCTGTGCACATGGCTCTGGCATTCATGATCATTTCACAGGCATATAGAATTAGACTTACTGAGAAGTTTTTACATTTCCTTCTTATCTTCAAGATACAGATTGCTCTAAGAAAAAAAATACCAAGATAACCAGTTGTTTAACTTGGATTTTTCTAGTGAGAAGTCGACAACATATAATAACAAAGCAAAGAAAAGCATTCAAACAACTCAGTGCAAACAGAAGGGAAAAAAAAAACAAACCAGCTCTCAATATACACATCACTGCACCTGAGGGGCAGATTTCCCTCTTCCCTGCCCTAAATGCAAAGTTACTGACATGACTGAGCCTCCTCAACAGCTGCAAAGAGCACTGTGCTCCTGCCACCACTAGGGATGAAGTCATATTTTCTCTAACTTGTTGCTACAGTAATACAGCTGAAAACACCAGCAATATTAAAATGGCTGTTTTCCAAATTTAATTTCAACCATTTCCTTGTATCACATTTGGCACTAAAAAGAGAGAGCAAGTGTGCATAAATTCAATTTCTCCTCAGCATACACCCTCAGTTAACATTGCCTCTATTTGAACAAATGGATTGGATAACCAAAATAAACCCTGACTCGCTTAGAAATCTGCTGGCTGCAAGACAACCCCCACAAGGAAGCAGAACAAGCAGAACTCCTTGCAGAATTTCTCTCACTGTTTGCACCTCTTTATTCACAGAGAAAATAATGGTATTTTCATAGGGATTTTCTGTTCACAACGGGGAAACTAGAGAGATTCTGTCACAAATTCCCTGGGTAAAACCAGCTCAGACACCTTCCATGTCATGGCTGTCTCACCACACCAGGCTGACATCACTTTTCCCACAAAACAGCCTCCCATTCTCACAAGACATCACATTGAGCTTTCCAGGGAAGGCACCCCACAACTTCAACACTTGGTTTTGCACCCAGATTGGTTCTATTTCAGGAAGATAATCACTGCCTTATGTTTTAATAAATTTACAATAGCTTCTGTTAGAGTATGTCACAACTGCTTGTAGGTGTTTGTGTGCTGCTTCTCCCCTGGATACACACATTTGTCATCCCTCAGTCTGCACTCTCACGCTTTTGTTTCAGCATGAGCAAGGCAAAATTAATTTTTCTTGGAACTATAATTACAAAACCTTAATTGCATATTAAATTTGGATTAGATAATAATAGCACATTTGGCGAGTTTGCCTCGTTCCTCCAGGTTCAGATGGGTTTTGTGGGTATGTGCAATTTACAGATACTTGTGAGAGCCCTTGTAGAACTCAGCCTTAACAAACCTTGTCCCAAACTTGAATATTTCTGATCACCAAGGTTTACCCAACTGCAAGCATTTCAGCTCAAGTTGTATTTTACCTGCTTGCTATCAGGAGGACAAATAAACACCCTGTAACTTATTGTTGTTCTACAAAGCATACAATCCCATAATTACCCTGATTTTGAAAACCAAAACCAGGTAGACACAGATTACTCCTGGTTTCATCTTTAGTGGAAGGCACAGAGACATGAGCCATCAACCCAGGGCAAGGGGGATCCATGCTCCCACCAGCACAGCAAGACACAGCAGGATGGAGCAGCAGAAGAAAGAGAAAAAAGGATTAAAACCAGGGGAAAACACCAGCCCACTGCAAGACATTTACACTGAAATGCACGAGCTGGAACACTGTCATATTCTGTATATTTTAAGAAATAAATAGGAACAATTATTCAGCTCTGCAAATTCCGCCTGGCTCCAGACAGACAGCTAAGCGTGACTCACTCAGAAATGGTTGTCAAACACCTTCTACCAATCTTGCTCCTTCTCTTGGGAACTTTTAAACTTCTCCCTGGCCTTTTTTGTTTGCTTGGTGGCAGCTACTCTTCCCCACCTTGTCACTCTGGATGAAATTCCCTCAAGGGAGCAGCAGGATGCTAACCCTTGCTAGCTCCTCGGTTCTCCTATTCTTCCCTCGTGTCAGACTCCCCTCTTTCTTTTACACAACAGCTTCCCAGGCCAGTGCAAGAGCCCTGCTTTGTAACACAGTGGATTTAAGCCCATTCCATCACTGTGCACAGCGTTGCAGGCACTCCCTGCCCACCTGCTGTTCAGTTTGCGTGTCAACCCCAAGTTCTGAAAAACTGTCAAGTTTCCAGCTCACTCTGAGAGCAAAAGCAGGCTGGGAGAAGCTCTTGGAGAACTCAGCACACTCCAGCAGGTCGGTTCACTGCAGTTCTTTAAAGGACAGGGAAATATTTTTATAGCTGGTAACAGCTCCCTGGAATCTCACCCAGGTGCAATGGCAGGGTGTCCTGCCTGGGTTAAAATTGGGCAGATTATGGGCAGTGCTGGGATGCAGCATCTGCCAAGAAGCACTGGGATGTTCCTGCTGTTGAACACTCCCTTTCTTTCCCCAAACACTCACCAGTGATAAATAAGAAAGGGCATCACAGGATGGTTTGGGTTGGAAGGGACTTTGAAGCTCATCTCATTCCACCCCCTGCCATGGGCAGGGACACCTTTCACTATCTCAGGCTGCTCCAAGCCCTGTCCAGCCTGGCCTTGGACATTTCCTAGGATGGCGCAGCCACAGCTTCTCTGGGCAACCTGTGCCAGGGCCTCACCACCCTCACAGGGAAGAATTTCTTTCTAATAGACAATCTAACCTTACTCTCTTCCAGTTTGAAGTCATTCCCCCATGTTCTGTCACTCCAGTTCCTCTCCAGCTTCTGTGCAGGTCTCCTCAGACCCTGGAAGCTGCTCTGAAGTCTCCACACAACCTTCTCTTCTCTAGGGTGAACAGCCCCAGCTCTCTCATCCTGTCTCCACAGGAGAGGTGCTCCAGTCCTCCTGTGAACTTTGGGGCCCCTTCTGGACTCCCCCCAAGAGTTCCACATCCTCCTTATGCTGTGGACAGAAGAACTGTGCACAGCATTCCAGCTGAAAGTCCTGGCTGGAGAAGCAAGCAGAGCACCTTTGGTAAACACAGTGCACCCCTTAAAACCTGTACATGAAGGGAGGGATACTTGGGAGAGCCAGGGGCCAGCTGGAGCTCCCTGCACAGCCCAGCAGCAGCTCACTCACCATTTAATGCTCCACTTGCAGCAAACAAAATTACCACCAGCACCACAAGACATTTAAGCAGTTTTGAATGCTCATCGTGAATAATAACACAACAAATCTCCAACAACCACAGAGTTTTGCAAGCTTCCTACTCCCTAACTTATACCCAAGGCATAGGAAATCCTTTCCTTAATGACAGCACCGAGCTTTAGGATGTTGCAGATGTAAAACACATCCCCTGAGGGACCTGTTGATTGTCCACTTGCTCGTGCTCTCTGCAGCTCAGCCATGACTGACCAGTTTGTGTCCAGCACCACACTGATGTGGCTTTGAGGATTATGGAGCTGTGGGTGAGGGAGCAGGAATCAATATATCTCCCTGGAAGGAGCAGGATGGAGGGGATGACCAATTTTAGCCATGTTTAGTGCTCACAGTGTGGGCACTCTGGAGGTCTTAGAGATTCAGTAGGGTAGCACTGTACTGACACACCAAAAAATGCCACTCAGCCAAAGACAGTCTCACTTGTTAGGGCAGAAATCCCTGGATTTGAAAATCACTTTGCTTATATATCAATACACACAGATACAAAAACATGCTGAGGTCCTGCAATTTCCAGGAGAGGAATTGTAGGCCTGAAGGAACTTTATTTTAACCCAGTCTTTATGCTGGTATTTGGTAAGAAATGGTCTGTAGAAAATCAGCATTGTAATCAGAGAAAGGGTGGGAAGTGGAAACCAGGAGAACATGGATCTCATGATTGAAAAGTAATGCCACAAGGCTGGGCTGGCCATAATCAATGCTCTTCTCAAATCAGCTCATGATTTATTCCAGCTCCCTGCAGTCTGAACACCTATGTAATGTAAGTGCTTCACTGTATCAGCAATCCCACAAATCTGTGATAAAATTTGCATTTGGACAGAAGCACTAATGTTTCTTTTTATCCAGGCAATGTGGCAAGAATATCAAATCTCTTCCCTCCCCACAAACGTGACTGCTGCCAGTGGAATTTTTCCTGTTAAGTCAATGCATAGATTAGCCAATACAAGGAGTAAGAAAGTTAAGATGAACATTTTAGACACAATCTTGCAAAAAGAACTGACAAAAGGAAGCAATTCTTCCCAGTTCTCAGCTGGGACAGACTCCTGCCCTGAGCTTAACTCCTCAAATGCTAAAAAAGTGGCACATATTTGGTTTATCCACTTTTGCTCCCCATGCAGGTCACTGTTATTTCTGCACAAACACCTTGAATATTGTGAAACCCTGACCAGGGTTTCTGACACAATTCCCGTGGCTGTGACAGCCCAGGAGGAGCTACAACCTCCCCCTCCACTTGACATGAAGGTGGGCAAAACCAACAATAAAGTACATGTTGTGAGTCAAAAATACAACCTAGGATTTTAGTTTGATTAAAAAAACAAAGCAACACAACACGCCATACACTAAAAAAGTAAAACAAACTCTGTCTGCTTAAAATGATGAAAGAGGACTGAGGCCAAAACTTACAAACAAGTTATTTCACAGAAATAGTTGGAGCTGTAAGTTACCTCTGCAAGTTCTTCTCATATAGCTGAAAAATGGGCACTTTTTTATTTTGAAGGACTCAGGACTTTTGCACCAGCTGACTGGAAATCATGTCAAGATTTAACCACCAGGAAATCACATTCTGCATCTAGCAGCTCTATTATTTTCAGCCCTTCCCATGGAGCAAATGCTGATACTGACATTTTTTCCCCTCAAATGTAAGCATTTTCCATTTCTCTTGCAAAGAAAGACTTTTTACCTTAATTACTTCTGCTTTTGATAGAGCTAACAGGTGTAGTATTTTCTTCATTTCAACTAGTTCATTCAAAGTTGAAAACCCAACTGGGACTTGGAAAAAAAAAAGAGCCTCTTGCAATTTCTGAATAAAAAGCAGGTGGGAGAAAATGAGGTCTCTTAATTTTAAAGCAGCCAGACTTTCCTTGGCACTTAGGCCTTGTTTTCTCCCTTACATTCTGGCTGTGGCTGCTTTTAAAGAATACTATCCAGAGTGGATTTTCACAGTAATTCAATATGTTTCCAAAGCCTTTCATTCTTTATGAAGTTGTTAAGATGGATAGTTTGACTGCATGGGTAAAAATATATTTTTATAAATATAAAAACCTGAAGCTACCACAATTACAGCTGGCACCATAAAACAGGATTTAGTCAGATTTATGTCTAGACTCTGATAGTGACACTTTTTAAGCATTAATTGAAAATACTAATAGTTCAAGAGTAGCATGCTTTGTCATCCCCTTGACTCCTAATTTCTAACTTAACATCTGCCTTGTATCTGGTAATAAAACCTCTCATTAGGTTCCAAATTCCGAAGTTTAATCAGCTAAAAAAAAAGTTTTCTTTGTTAAAAAAGACAAATTCAAACCAAACCAACCAAACCAGGCTGAAATACAACTATTCCAGAGACAAACTCCAGCATTTCTAACTTCAGCATTTCTGTATTTCTATGCAGGGATTTTCAGTTTGACAATAGATTTGCTGAAGTGCTCTTTTCTGAGTCACCTGCTCTGCTTTGTACAACTACCAGGTTGCAAAAGATTTCAGAGTTTCTCCACCCTTGTTGAAGACAGAGTTTCACTGACAGCAAGTGCCCAGAGCAGAGCTATGGAGCAACAAGATTAACTGGAATGTAATAAATTAATTAGACACAGTAAATTATACTGGAATTTTTTTTCCAGGTTGCCCCAATAAACTTTGTAACACCACAAAGACAATATAATGGCTTTAAAGAAGTTCAGTATTATATAGAAAGGCATCTTTTAGAAAATGTTGCCTGTTTCCAGATGAGTGTATGGTTTCCCCCAAAGACCAGAGTGCACAGCTCCAGGTGTGAGTCACTCTCCTGGATGGAGGAACAATTTCCAAAGTGAGCCTCACAACTGCTGAACAGAAAACCTGACCCCTGGGGCTGCCACTACCAATATCCACAGTAAATTAAATCCAAGGAGTGCACAGGGGCTGCCAAACCTCCTGCAAAACAGCAGCTTCCCCACACCTCTGTGGAGCAAGAGTCCCAAACCTGATTCACAATTGTTCAGGTAGAAGAGAAAGGGTAAGATAAATGAACACAGCTTAAGAGCTGAGAAACTGAGGAGGAGTACAGACCATGCTCCCCCCTGAATCCACAACATGAACAAGTCTTCCATCCATCACTCTCCACCTCCATGCCAGAATATTTAGCATGTTATTTCTCTCCCCTCACTACATGAAACTACAGGAGTTATTTATACAACAGAAGAAACCCTCCTGACTTTATTTTTTTCCCCTACTTGCTGAATCCACAGAGTAAAAATGACAGTCTGGTGTCCTGACATCAATCTGATGCTAACTACTATCATGCCACAGAGACATGGTATCATGTTAATAACCATAACCACTACAACACTTGGATTTAGTCAGACATGATGAGCTTAAGAATTGCCAAAAAAACCCCTCTGAACTGGGCTATTTGTTTCCCAATCCCCTGGGCACAGAAGGAAGCTGCATCCATCCACACACACATCACCCTGGTGCAGCTCTGCCCTGTTCATCAGCTTCCTTCCACCAGACCTGCTCCCACTGGATGGGCAAAGCAATCACCAGCTAATCCAAAAACTTCCCAGACGTATCAAGAGGGTAGTAAACCTAAAATATCCTTCCTTCATCTCCTTCTCCATGTAAACATCTATTTTCAGAACTGCAGCTTCTATTATTGATCTCTCGAGAACAAATGATTTGTTTTTAATTCTCCCCTCACCATGGCAATACGTGCACCAAGCAGAAAGATGGTCTATTTAGCAAAGTGCATTTGATGCTATTTCTGAACTCAAGACACAAAAGTGTCTTCATGGTTTGCAAGTTTTATATCTACAGTAATTTCACAAGAACTCAAGTATCCATTAATTTTTCTGTTATTACAAGCCACTTCCCCACCAATATTTTCTGCTAAAGAAGTTTTGAACAAGGCTATTATATTTTAAGAACAACATTGTTTTCCTGACATTTCATACCTTCATTTCTAGTTAGTTTTCTCTACAAAGCTTCTCCCTCTGTCTCCTCTGTGTTAATGTATTAATTTTTGTCATCCTACCTGCTCCCATGTACCCAGTTAGTCTCCTCAATCCTTCCCCTGCTGACAGTTCCTATGAGCACTTTATGATCTTTGCTGCACATGTCAAAGTTTTGCTTTCACCTTCTGCTTTTATAAATTGGGTTGTGTAAAAGCAAAGAGAATGCATGGATGACAGGGATCTGAGGGAAAGCATCTTCAAGCAATTACAGATGAATATATGTTTCAAACTATAGGACCAACAGGAGAAGGGGAGTGACTCCAGCTGCTGAAGCCATCTGTTTCCCTGGCACACTCCTACTGCAGGATGAGAAATCAGCACTTCACACAGATGAGGCCAAACCATGGACACCTGCATTGGTTTGAGTATCTCCAGGCAAAAAAGGGCCACCAAAAAAGAAAACCCACAGGCTTCTTCCAGGTTTACTTCAGTTTCAAAGTCTACCAGACATCAGATGTTTGCATTTTCAAATGGCCTGTCCCAAGCAGCCACCTCTGGAAAAAGTGACTCATCATTCACTTTTGAGTATAGACTAATAAGATTCTCTTTAAAAGATGACACCAGTTTATACTACTGCCAGCTGTGTTAACAACACAGGAACAGTGGTTCACCACTGCAACAAGTTGAGTGCAAAGTGGCTGAGGAAACACCATCCTTGGACATTTTCAAAACCCAACTGGACAAAGCCCTGAGCAAACCAACCTATTTTTGAAATAAGCTTGGCTGAAAGCTGCCTCATACTCAAATCACACCCACCCAACTATATACTGTTTGTTTTTTAAAAAGACAAATCCACAGTGAAAATTTCCATAGAAAAAAAGGGTGCTGAGATCTCTTATTTGACCCTATGAAGCCATGGAGACCTCTCTCCTTGAAATGTCATTAGTGGGCTGTACAGGAAGGCAGGCATGGCACATGGAACAGTAATAATTAAGTTCAAACTGTCTGAGTTTTCAGTTCATTTCCCGGGTGCTTTTTGCAGCCTGCAATGAGCTTTATGTTGTCACGTCGTCCTACAAGCATTTCACCCCTCCATTAAAACTAATCACATCCCAACTGCAGTACAGACACACCCTACACAGGTAACTCAGCCACAAAGTCATTTTTAGCTCCACCAGCTAAATCTAAGATGTGATTTGAAACACATCCATTCTTTTTAAAGACAGACCTAAGTTTAAGTATTACAGCATTTCTTTCACTCTTCTTAATCCCTTTGCTAGCACTGAAGTGATGGGTCTCTCTCAGGTTGTCTTCCAGATTTCAGAGTACTAAATCACATCTCTCACATCACAGTCTGACATCATTTGGTTGCAAAGGGCAACCAAATCAGCCATGGGTAACCAAGTGCCTGGGGAATTTGTGCTGCTGCATGTCCTCAGTGGAATGAGAATTGCTGCCTCTCTGGACCAGAGGTCTGTGGCAGAGCAACCACTGCACGGAGCAGGATCAGCCAGCTCCCTGAGGTCAACTTGGTTTGTGTTCAAAAGGAAAAAAGCAGCCTGTGCAGCTGCTCTTCCAGCCTCTCCTCCAGCCTTTAATATCTTATGTTTTATCTAACCTCCAACTCAGACCCATATACAGGAATCTCTGTTTAGTTCCTGGATAACAATTGCTCTGGCTGCAGAGAAGAGCTTAAGTGGCTTAGAGAGCTGCCTGCCAGAGAAAGGAATTTAGGATGTATTTCCAAAGGCCTGGTTCCCTGTTTCACTGTTGACAGTGCTCACATCCATGTAGAGACATGGGTAGCAAAGAACATCCAACTTTGTCATAACAGGCTCTTAGCATCCCCTTTCTCCTCTCCCTGGCTACTTCCACCAAACTTGTAGTATTCCAGTTATTTTGGAGACACCCTCATAGACACTCGCCAGCCAGCCAAGTGTGTCTGGAAATTCCTCCATGAGTTCCAAACATATCACTGAAGAGAGAGATAAATGTGTTTGAACAGGACAACACTAAGTTCTATTTCCATAGCAAAGAATGCTGAAAAATCTGCCAAGCTCAGCCTCTTCAGCTCATCACATTTAAAGACACAGCAATGCCATGTTAGCTCAGATAAATCCATGGTTTAGGCACGTGGGCACGGTCACAAAATTCTTCGGGTAAGGAGCTTTTAGATAGCCAAAGTTTCCATATTTTCCACCAGCAGCAGCCACAGCACAGAAACAACCCCCCTGAAATCCACACTGGGAATGCTGCTCAAAGCTCCAGCTTCTCTTTAAACTCCTGATTGAGATGAATGCTCTACACTCCTCAGATTGCGTGGTCTGGTGCTACGGGTGTGTGAGGAAGAGTGTTTTAATCTCCAGGCACTTATCTCAGAGACAACTACTCAGTCAATGTAGGACACCTATCATCTCAGTGCTTCACTTTAAGCTGCCTAACTAAATAAAGCAGCAGAGCACACAGTGGCTTTTACACAAACACGGTGGTATTTCAAGCACAGGCCGCTAGATTATGGGCACATTATCCACAGATGACAGATAACACAAACCCAGCCCAAACGTGACAGGAATCAGGGCTCAGTGCTCACATTTCACCAGTTTAGTGTTTACACTGCACTTCCCAGAGCACCAAACCATTCCCATGGCCAGGGGCTTCCCATGGAAACAACCTGTCCCCATTGTCTGTGAATCACCCCCCCAAGCACGCAGAAATTAGGAACCTCCAGGTTATTGTGGCTGAAATAACAGATAATACATTCAGTCCAAAAACAAAAATACATTCAGTTCAAAAATTCCCATTATGGGAATTGCTAATAGAATCCAAGTGAAGATAGAACATCATGTGCTGAACTACTGCCCTCAAACACTAGAAACAGAGAGAGCAAATCACTGTTGCAGTCAGTAAGCAAAAAAAAAAAAAAAACAAAAAAA